>JAMXBD010000104.1:1800000-1994367 GCA_024138025.1 Combretum micranthum
CTTTTTCTCGGTTATTGGTATACACTCAAGCGAATCGAGCACATGCTACGACCACAACAGATGCAAAAATGAGTGGACAATTAAACTTGCTCTAAAATGTTGATGCTGTATCTGGACTGTGGAGTTGGATAATACTAATGTCAGTTAAAATGTCCGTCAATGGATTCCTTACTTCATCTGTCATTTAGTCAAAATCGTGATGACACATAGTAAATCAGTTTTTGCTAGAATGGGAGCAGCATTGGTTATTGTGTATGATGGCTTACTTGTTCAGTCATGGATATTAATAAGAGCTTCCAATAGAGAGAATGAAGATGGAAGTGGCAGACATGTGAAAGGACCCTACAAGCCACTTTAGGATCATGATTCCATCTGTAACATGGATGTTTTGTTATGATGAGCCAGTTTAATAATGACTGGGGAAAGCAACAAGTTTGTCCCATTTATATTTTTTTGGGTAACAACAAATATTATATATAAATATATCAAAAAGAGCATGTTAACTATTCTTTACCTAACTGAGAAGCTCCTGGCCTCTAATAAGCTGTCCTACAGGAGTTATCTATCTCCTTGATTTGCATCCACATTATAATTCAACAAAATTGCAAATCATTCACTTAATTTTTTATATAAATACAGATATCAATCATGAATTTTAAAATATTATAAATGATTTTTTCTAGATTTGATAGATTAGTAATATGAGTGATACTTTATTTTTAGCCTAATAAAAGCACACCAAAATCGAAATTGATTATTAAAGCACACTTTGGCAATATGTTTTTGCATCAAAGTTAAAGCTTGAGGGATTATATTCAACTTTAGGGACTATTTGTCAATTTATCAAAGTTAAGGAAGATTATTTATAACATTTGAAAATTTAAAGGTATATTTGCACCAAGAATAAATTTTCAAGAGAGTTACTTGCATTTGTCGTACATTAGCTTGTTTTTTTCCTTTGATTTTTCAATAAATGCAAAGCCACATTGGGGTACAATATCATCATTTTCTTCCTTTGATTACTTTTGGTAATCCAGTCATCTTCTACATTAAGCTCTCAAATAATTAATTAATATATTGGTTTGTTGTATGTTGCTTTGTATGAATTCATTAAAAAAAAAAAAAAGACAAAGTATTTACCTTAAATAATCTTTATAACAACATCAAATAGGCAAGAAAAAAAAAATCAAAGGCTCTTGTGAAAATATTAGCAAATGTTAGTGTCAGAGTTGGAGAATTTAATATTAGGACAACTTAACATATGTAGATGTGGAATTCAAATGATATTGTGACAAATGTATTATGTGAGTCTTATGCTACTACAAATGATTTTAGAGGAATAACATGGTTATGATATCTAAATAAATGACTTAGAACAAGAATGATTGGGAGGAGAAACATGCAATCTTGGTAGCTCAACACGTTAGTGATATGTGAATGTGCTATAAACCATCAATCTCACTATTCATGATCAAATTTTAGCTTATTCTTCACTTAAGCGTTATTTGATTATTGGAAGTAGAGATTTCATAGCCTTCTATAGAATTTATAAAAGTGTAAAAGGCAAGGTAACGGTAGGTACTTATAGACCCTTGGGCCTGATGACATTAGTTGGATAATTTTAATGACTGATGGATGAGATGAATCTTACTCCTTTTAGGGCTATCATCACGAGTTTGCTATAAATTCTAGCGCATTAGTCATTCTTATCAAGTGTATAAACCTACTAAAGAGAGGTTTAGAGCGGTTAGACCAATTTAATGATTTGAGGTGGATTTTTTATGAATCATTTAATAATTGGTATGGTTCGTGTTAATTTATATGAAATGAAGAGTTTCCAATGAAGTGTGTGGATATACATTTATTATCTTGACTTATAGTAGAGGTTTGAGGATGAATTTTGATGTTTATCATATTGATCAATCCAATTTTATGAGATATTGATGAATTAATGAAGTTTTCCTAATTAGGTTGATTTGGAATGAGTTCTAATAAGATAAGTTGGTAGTATGGTTATGGATAGTTAGCTATATGTTTAAATGAGTTCTTGAGAAGTAGGTTTAATTATGTTCAAGAATCTTTGGTGATTAGATTGTTGTTTATTGATTTTTGATGAGTTATATATTTGTTGATGAATTTGGAATGATTCATGTGTTAAATTAGACGACTAAGATGATTTAGATAGAGTTTGGAATTAGTGTGATTTTTCAAAAATTGCAAAAGTTTTTAAACACTTTTTTTTTTTTTTTTCAAAACCTCATAATAATTCCATTCAATAAAATAGAGCAAACACATAATATTTATGAAGTTTATAAGAACACATAGCTGCTAAACTAAATTCTTAACCTCTACACTTGAAAACAAAAATCTCATCTTTTAATAAGTAATAGGATAGCATATCTTGTTTTGAAAGTGCCAAAATACTCAAGGGAGGGAAAAGGGAAAAAAAAATGTTTATCTTCCTCCATGAAATCCACCTCTACCATAGAGTTTAATTATCCAGGGCAATTTCCAATTCGGTTCCCCTACAACATTGGCATCTTTGCTTCACACATCATTAGCACATTGAAGTATTTAACTTTGGGGTTAACATCATTCTTTAATAATAAAATAAGTGCATGTAGTCAGAATAAATTGCCACGAATAACAAGTTTCCTTGAATGGAAATAGAAATGATATCAATAATGCCAACTTTTTTTTCCAATAAAGCTATGAATCCATTTTCCTTTATCATCTTTGGTTACGCCTCCATCAGTAGCTTGGTTTAAATGATTCAAAATAGAGTCATTTGTATGAAATTTTAGTAGCTTTGAGTAGGAGCTTGCCATTTCATGTTTATTCTTTCAATTTTTAACTTGCAATTTCTTTTTCAATAATAGCCATTAATCACGAACTTAATTCATATCAATTGTTATAAATTCTCTAAGCCTCCTTATTGATTAATAATCAATTTATTTCTAGATAGTCAAATCCTCTATAGCATCAATCTAAAGATAAAAGGGTTTTTAAACTTGATAAATATGGTTGATTACATGTTCTTGAATATGTTCAAGCTAGAGTCAATGTGTTCTTGATAAGTAACTATATTAGATCTTGTTTATTAACTACATAAGATAAATTAAAAGATTAATTTCCTAAACTTGTTTTCTTAAATGAATTCATATTTCTGAAATGAGGAGCTTTAACACATATGATAAATTCATATTATAAGGTTCTCTCTAAGTAAGTTTTGTTCATAATAAAAGTGTTAAAAATTATTAATAATTCTATTAAGTGTGTTGGAATGGATCTTGTTTAAGTAAAGTACCAAAGGTTATACTGAACATTACCCATAACAAACTATAGAAGCAATTACTATACAATGTTAACCAAAGCAATACATGGGGCATAAGTGTAGAAGACTCGAATATTTATAGATCAATTATAGAATGCTCAAAATTTGATAAAAAAAACAACTTTAAACATGATTTGAAGGCCTAACCTTAAAGATTGAACACATTTAGGTAATGTAATTAAATGTTCCACTAAGGAGAATTAATATTCATGGAGATTTATCATTTCTTCATCAAGTTATACAAGTTACATGAACATGCCGAATAATATAAACCGGATTTGAATATTCATGTTTACCATGCACGTGATGTTTTGAATTTTTTCCTATGAAGGCTTGAAGATAAAATCTAAAAAAAGTCGATTTTCGATTTGAAAAATATTTAGATGAAGGTATAAGATGAAATTTCAAGTTCTGCATCATATACTCCTACGTACTTTTAAAGGATATCAGAGATAAGATCAAGAAAATAATTATACTTGAATAAAATCAAACTTTTCACCACAATTCTATACTAATTTATTTGAGATACTTTAATCAAAGGAAGATTAACATTTGTACATTTGGAAGTTTTGGAAGACTACGATTAAAGTTTTGAATTATATGAAGCTCCACAAGGATAATAAGATCAATATACAACCGCACAAAGTCAAGAAATTCTCATCTATCCAACAATTAAGCTCAACAAATTATTATTCAGTTTTTAGCTGTTGAAGATAGATGTTTGAATATGAGAGGAGTTCAAATTTTTCAATAAACGAAACGACCACATCAACCATCTTAACTAAGTGTTGAATTTGTCCATCACAATCTTCATTGCAATATTTCATTATTTATTTGCTTACTTGTTGTATTGAGAAGGAACTTTAAGTATGTCCTTCAGATTTTGTTTGTATTTTGTTATTCATAGAGATTATGAATAACTCTATAATAAATATTAGCATGAGGATAAGTTAAGGAGATTAAATAGAGGGAATTAGGTCCAAGAACAAGTATTGGCATTCTATTTGTTGTTAAGTTTTTTAGATGTAGTGGAATGTACCACTTGGATTACAAGATCTCTAGCTTAGAGTTGGTAAAGTAGATGTAGGTATGAGGCCGACCACTATATATAACTATGTCCCAAACCTTCTCTTCCCTCTCTTTTATTTTTAACACTTAATTTATTGGTCAAGTTTTAACTATTACAAATAATTTTGATGCCTACAATTCAAGAGTTTGTTTAAATTTTTTTAAATTTTTATAGAGTAAGCAATTCAACCCCCCTTCTTGATTACTAATTGGGACCGCACAAAATTATTTGTCACAGACACAAGTATTATAGTTTGTGGTTGTAATGATGATCTAATAATAGTAAAATAATGGTGGTGATGATAATATTTGCTAGTGTTGTATTAATGGAGGTGACAAAAGTTATAGTAACGACAACATAATAGAGGTGCTAGAGTTAAAATGGTAAAAATGAGGAAATAGTAATTGTATTAATTTGGTTTTTTTGTTAAGCAAAATTTTATTTTGCCATATATATTTATTTCCTTGTACATGTAAATTATACTATAAAGATGTATGGTTCATATAAATTCGTGGGAATGGATTAGATGGAAATCCTAGTCCCTTATTTAGTTTTAATCATGGTCTTTGAACTAGACAATAGACGTTAAATATTGAACAAATTTAAATAATATAGTACTATATGGAGGATGGGATAAATCATCTTTTCACTAGACAATTAAATTCATTGGATGATTTAAACCATTTTATAACTTTCTTATATTGTACTTATCTATACTAAATAATGGACAATACATAAATCCTTACCTGATACCATGCATATCAAACATGGCATAAGTAAATTGTGTTATTTATTATTCCTTGTACTTTATTGTTTAGTCTCTCTTGTCCTTTCCAATTTTTACAACCAAACACGACCTAAGACATTAACGTCCAAAAGTAAGTTCAAATAAATTATCAATATTGTGAGTGGTTAAAAAGAGGGATCAATATTTCACAAAGGGGTGAAGAAGTAGGTCCATTTAATGTCACAACATTTTAAATAGTTAAATAAAGGTCATGAAAACATGAAAATACATTAAAAGGAGAGGGAGAGGGGGAGAGAGAGGAGAGGGGGGGGGAAGATATTGTGGTGTAACTTGAGTATTTTCCCTAAATGCTCAAACAATTAATTTTAATTCAGTAAATCTAATTTTACTTTAATAGCAGATAATACACAGTAGATTATAATATGAAAAATTAAAGAGATAGGGATAGAAAATCGAGTCTACATTTAACGTGAAGTTTAGCCCACTTCATACTCTTCACGATCCATCAATGCCTCCAATCGAGGACTTTACCACCATTTATTGATCACCATAAAACACGCTTAAACTGAGTAATGCATCGTTTTTACAACACTAGGAAATAAAATATTTCATTTCTCTCTATAGATGTTCGATGATAAATAGCAAATACAAGAATAGAGCACTGGAATGTTTTTCTCTCCTTTTGCAGATTTTGCAAATTAATGAACAAATGAACAAATTAATTAATGATTTGTTCATTCACAAATAAAGCACCTTTTCACTTCTAGATATCTTATTGTTGAATCTCTTAAGGACAGAGTATATATAGCCTTCAAAAATTCAAATGTCTGTTAGAGATAATGTCTTTAAGTTGTCAAGCATTAAATACACTTCCACGGCACTTATTGCCACATTATCTTCATATTTAAGCTGTCGCTCCTCAAGACTTATCATGCCTCAATGTGTTGTGCCTCATTTTTTCCTTCAACCAAGTCTTTACTTACGTGAACTCCATCGAGCCTTCAATTCAAACTTATCATGCCTCAAAATATTGCGCTACATTTTTAGCATCAACCAAGTCTTTTTTCTTTATCTTGTCATGTCTCAGATTTTGAACTCATCAAACCTTAAACATTGGACTCATCACCCCCTCAACGAACCCTTCGACCAAGGCTGTACATTTTTTTAACTTGTCGAGTCTTAGTTTTGAACTTATTGTGCCCCAACCAATAATCTTGTCGAGCCCTCGACGAACCCTTTGACTACTTACTCTGCATTTTTGAATTTGTCGAGCTTTGGTCTTAAGCTTGTCACGCCTTGACTGATTGACTTGTTGACCCCTTAATGTGACCCTCGACTAATGTCTCTGCATTTTGTGCTTGTTGAGTTTTGGTCTTGAGTTTGTTGCACCTTAATGAATGAAGCAGTCTAGCTCTTGACTTGACCCTCGACCAAAATTGTTCACCATTAATTTGTTCCTGCTAAAACCCGCATAATCTCCACAAAGATGTACAACATACACATATATATTCTAACATATTATTAAACTAATTAAGTGTAGTTTAAAATAATTAAATAGTTAATTGTGCATCAGATTGTCTCATCAAAATCTATATTGAACCTATAAGTTCAACAATCTTCTCCTTTTTTATGAGGACAATTGTCGACACCCTATTTTTGCCCCCTTTTAAAAAATATATATATAATAAAAAATAAAGAAAAATAATAATAATATCATAAAAAAGGAAAAGAAAAGAATAGAAAAAAGGAGAGAAAATTAGTTAAATTAAAAACCAACAAAAAAATTACAAAATCAAAAAGAATATAAAAATTAGAAAATAAAAAATTCAGAAAACCCCATCTTTTTAGGGAATTGGCTTTTTTAAAATTAAAACTAAAAAAAGGGAAAAATATAGAGAAAATCTCTTTTTTTTTTTAATTAATATTAGTTTTGTAATATCTTGGGCTTAATTGAAATCATTTTTGGACCTTGAAGCTATTTCTATTTTAGATCATTTTCAGGGAAATCATAACGAGCAGGTTTTAGATTAATCAAATCCATATTAAGTGGGTAAATTAACCAAGAATTAAAGCAGCTCAATTGGTGAAGGCATGGAAAAGAAGGGAGGAGGCTGGAGTTCGATCCAAACTGATTGAGTATTGGGAGTTTTATTTTTTGACGCACTTGCCAGCAACTATCCACAAAGCGACGTGCATCCCGACCAGCATGGGAGCTCTGTGCTCGAGCTTTTGAGCTCGTTTTTTATGCATTTTCAGTCTAAAATCATCTAAAGAGCGACCTCTTAACTTCTCACAATATCAAAAGCCATATTAAATTTAGAATGAACGATTCAATATGATTAAATTTCGATGGCGACGGTTTCAAAATTCGAACTTTTGGCATTCCATATTCTGAAACCGTCGAAGAAAATTTAAGAACTTTGAAAAAAGGGATTACCAAAAAAAAAAGGATCTCTCTCTGCCTCACAGCTCTCGAGGTCTGGCACCATCTTCCCTTTCCTCTCTTCATCTTCCTAACTCTCTCTTTAAGTCACAAGACCACCAGCATCCTACTATAGCACCGTACATCTCGGCCATATCCATCTCCATCGCCAATAACAACCCAATACCTACACCAACACTTCCCGAGACTACACCACCATCCGCGGCCAACTCGAATGCCCCCAACAATCCAAAACATAGCCCCACCAAACCACTAGCCTCGTCGAATAGCTCAGTTCACGAGAGGAAGAGATCCATTTCCATTTGCCTATCATAATAAACCCGACCCGATTCTTCCGCAGAAGGTCCTATCCTTTAATATCCTATTATTTGAATTATGTTGTTGTTGGATTTTTTGATTTAGTTTTCTTTTCCTTTAATGTTTTGTTTAATTTTATCCATTCCTTAAAATATATGTATCATTATGTGACATCGTGTAAATATAAATATACTTGTATTATGAAGTCAATATGTATTAATAGAAAAATATAGATTTGTAGGTAAGTATATATTGATTATTATTAAATGAATAAATTTAGGTTTATAAATCAGTTTGTAAGATGATCTTCTTTTTTTTAATATGTGTGTTGTTATTATATTGTTTCATGTGACATGGACCTCATGGCGTTATGTGAACATGTCGTATTATTTTTTTTTTTCCTCCTATTTTTCATTATCTTTGCAGTATGTATATACCGGATATAAAAAAAAAATTCCAAACTATTATTGATTAAATCTTTAATCATTGTAATATTATAAATGTGTAATGTTTGCCATGTAATGTGTGTATGTCGGGGCATATTTATATTTATAATAATTTATATATGAGATATTTGATGCATATGTTGTATATGTGATCTTTTCCTTTGTATATATCTTGTTGTTAAAAAAAACATAATAAATAAAATCCTTTAAATGATGGGGAATAAAAATGTATATTAAAGATAACAATAAAGCTTGCTCCTTTTTTTTTTTTTTTGGTCATATGTGGAATATATATTAGTGTATAAAAAGTTTTGTTTGTTTATATTAGTATAATACTTAGGTATTTTCTAAATTACTAAAAATTAAAAATAAATGGAGGTTTTCTAAACTTAGGTTCTTTTTCTAGACATTTTCCAAATCATGAAACAAAATTAAACTCTTTAGGGATTTTCAAGAAAAAAAATACAAATAAGCTAAATAATTTAAACTTGGCGATTTTTCACAATAAAAAAAATACAAACATACTAAAAATTTTACAAAAATCAAAACGAACTATGAGGACCTGATTCCGGCTAGCGGATACGTAGGCACTTGCGGGGCGGTCACAAAAATAAAAAAATTTTAGGATTTTTTTTAAAACAAAAAATATATATATTTGCAAACAAATAAATTCCTTTTTATAAACAAACAAAAAAATTGAAAAATTAAAAAATCCAAAATTACCTCTTTGGCCCATATAATTCAAGATTTCTAAAGCTTGTCCAAGTTTAGATAACCGTTTAGGTTTTAAAATAGTAGCCCCCAGACTCAGCAATTTCTGGTTTTTCGAATACCAATGGTCGAACTAGAAACCAAACCACTCATTTGGTTTCTGGTTCACCTTTTTTCCGGCTTTAGCCGATAGCGACTCTAATCAAAATTTTTTTTCAGAAAACCAGGCTTTTTACGAAAACCCTACTGGTTCCTTGTCGAGTGATCTGTATCAAATGGGCTGAGTTTGATATGGATTGGGACCTTTAGGAGAAAATGAGCAAAATTCAGGCTCGACAAGAATTATGCACAATTAGCCCCTTTTCAATTTAGTATACTCCCCCTTAATTAAGCGTCGAGGTTTTAAAGGAATTTTCTCAAGATCCTAGTGATGTTGTCTTAAAAGTAAGATTTTGTAAACAATCTTTGTCAGGTATTGAGTTTAATGAAAAATCATCCATGGATTTACGATCAAATTCATTAATTTGTAAACATCTGACTTAACAGCAAAAATCATAGTTCAATATATATATTTTGAAATCTTAGGGGTCTTATATTTGTTCAAAAAATTTATTTAACAATTTATTTTATAAGATGTGGTTTTACTCATTTGTGACATAAAACTCTAAGTGTATTTCCTCTTGAAATTTTTAAGTTCGACTCTATTTTAAAGATTTTAATTCTTAGATTTTGCAAATGTAAAACTTAATTAAAAAAAATCATGATTTTATATTTATTTTGAGTCCATGAATATTTCTTTTTCATATTAAATTTTTTTAACTAATTATTTTCCAAAACATGAACCTTTATGTGGTTGTGAAGAAAAATCCTTCTAAGTTGTATCATTTTAAGTTTTGGTGTATGAGAAAATTTACGTAAATGACTTATTCTAAATTCTTATTTTTAATAAGAAGGTTTGTTTATGTATTATAAATAAGATTTTTAGAAAATTTTACATTGTAAGAATCAACAACATTTATATATGAAAAAGTTCATTTTGGTAATTTGAAAAATATACTTGGGTATTTCTTTTCTAATTGTTAATGAATGGATTTCCTAAGCATTGGAAATAAGATTTTTTATAGAACATGTTGCATAACAAAGAATTATCAACATTATAAATTTATGACAAATTTATTTTTATATTTTAGAAAGGGTGTAGTTGAACGATTATCCTAAATCTTAATGAAAATTCTTTCTAGGTGTTGAAAATCATTTCTCTTAAGAGTTTAGCCCCATTTTTATATAATAGAAAATAAACCATATTATCATTTTAAAGATTATATTAAGACAACAACATCATCATATAACCATGCATGAATATTAACTTGTAGTTATATTATGAGATGAATTATAAACTCATGTAGAAGAATATAAAATTAAATGAGCAAAATAAGAATAAAATATGAAAGGCTTATCTTAGTATCAAGACTTTCCAAAACTTAGAAATGGATAAGTTTCATGAAAATAGGAAAAGCAAAATCAAAGAAAATCATGGAAGTCTTAGATTTATTTCAGGGCTTCCCGAGACTTAAAGATGGATAAGTCCCATAAAGATAATAAGAATAGCAAGAAATAATTATGGGAGTCTTAGACATTAGCAAGGCTCACCAAGACTTAAATATAGTCAATCTCATAAACAAAGCAAAGCAAACTAAATAAATAAGAAAATCATGGGAGTCTTAGATTATTTTTCAAGGCTAAGACTAGAAGTTGACTAGTCTTATTTATTTGAATGAAGTAAATAAATAAGCGAGGAAATAAAAGCATAAATAAAATATTAGATTAGTAAGCTTTAGACTCTAATAGATATATAGATATGTATATATACATATACTTAGTAATATATATAAGGTTAATGTTAGAAATAACAGCATAAAATAAATAAAGTTGTAGAGTTAAACAAAACATGAACAATATGTTGTTTCTACATTTCCATTCCCTAGCATATACTCATGGGGAATTTGAAAAACCAAAAACACATTTTTTTTAATGTTATGTTAACATGAACTCTTAGAAAAGGTTCAGAGTTTTACCTAGAGTAAAAGATGGATGGAAGAAAAATTTGAGAAGACAAATGTGGGCGTGTTGGTGTGTATGTGTGGCGTGAACTATAGAGAGGAGAGTGAGAGTGTTTTGAGTTTCAAATTTATAAGAGTTTGGTTACATTTAAGAGATGTATTTAGTATCTTATTTAAAGATCGAAAATTGTGTATGAGTGTAAAGAGGAAAGGAAGTTGGAATAGAATTTTAGAGAAAAAAAGTTTGAGAGAAAATTTAGAGAGAGAGGTTGAGAAATGATTTTGGTAAGATTTTTTATAAGTAATAAAAAGTGTGTAAGAAGTGATGGAGGGATGTGGTATTTATAAAGTCTTGGAGTGAAAATTTATGTGATTTAAATTAAATAAAAAAGAAATTAAACTAAGAGAGATATGAGGGGGCGGTGCGCTGGCCATGAGAGGAAGAGAGGGAGAGAGAAATTAAATATATATATATTTTTTTTTGGTAAAGAAAAGTAAGTAAAGTGTAAGAAAAGTTTAGTAAAAAAATAATATTGGAAAAGTAAATGTAAAAAATAGGTATATCGGTTGTAAAACGTAGGTAGTAAGAAAAGTTGAGATAAATAAATAGTAATGAATAGTAGTAAATATTAATTAAATAGTAAACAAGATAAATAAATTATCAGTAGTAAGAAAATAGGTGTAAATAGGCTATATCTGATATTTTTAGAAACTAAAAAATTTTGTAACTGATATTTTACAATTTCTTATCTCATTACGAGTCTATATTGATTTTTGGAATTTTGTTATTGTTTTGTGTGTCGAGATCCTGATTTAGAAAACTGATCTTGTTTAGGTTCGAAACGAACGAATTTTTGGCGAATCTAATCTTTTTAGGTTATAAGATATTATTTCGGACTATAATCTAATATTAGCTCATTTTTATTGTTCTAGGGTTTCAAACACAAGATTGTCGGATCTAAATCCTGTAAAACTCAATACTACCCTAGATTGACTTCAGGGTTATGGTTTGACTTCTGGTCCTAGGGTTTATGTAAACCCCTGCTTTTCGTTGAAATTACGAATTTGAAAAATTAATTCCAAATAACAAATATTTGGTAACGTGTTTAGCAGTAGATGGATTGAATAAATTCGATCCTAGATTGAGACTGTAGATTTGAAACTGTTTACAACTCCTAAATACTTTTAGTTTTTTTAGCTAAGATCTAAGAAAATTTTTAGTCTATATCTTCCTTTCTCTCTTCAACTGTTGACAATAAATTTAAAAAAAAAAAAAATTAGAAAGCAAAACGTCTAGCTTTTATTCTAGATGTGATTGGCAAGCTAGTGAAACTGTATTACCAATTTGAAATTCGAACTCTAATACCATACCCTATGAGCATATATAGTATTTTAAGCAATTGAAAATACTAGACCTTGGATGACCTTCATGGCAAATTTGCCCAACCATTGCAGCTGTGTGCGTGTTTGGGAATAAGGTAAACATGAGGCGTGTGGGCAGGGGAATGCCTTGGTGTGAGCACACAAGTGGGAAGCAATGAGCGAGTGTGTGGAGTGAGCACAGGAGCTGGAGCACGCCAAGATCAAGCAAGAGTTTGAGCAAGCCTCAGATATCCGATCATGAAGGAGCTGCCCCAACCGATGCCACCTCTTAACCAGTTGGAGATAGGCCTGCAAAAATCCTTGAAACCTCACCGCTGTCTCCTCCTTGAGCCGAGCTTACTGAAGACTATGAATAGCTGTCACACAAGGCTTCCCATCATCTCCCCAAATGGAACTCAGACTAGACAGCTAGCACCAGAAGAGGAGACATCTGTAAACTCTGCAACTCAAGAAATTCCCTCGGGAATTGCATTACTAAGCCCAAGGACTCCTATGAAGATGGACATGCATCAAGCACAGTTGGGGCAGGGAAAGTACGTGTGCTGCAGGGGACCTCCTCGGCTGTCTCAACAAAATTCTCCTTAGATTGCCGACAAGGGTACTGCTAGGACAACCAGAAATGTTAAACCTTGAGGCTTACATTGGAGCATGAAATGATTCCATGGCAGTGAAATTGTTGCCCCTTACTCGACCAGATTTAGAGAATCCAACAGATGTCATGGAGATGAGCACAAGGCCATGCGCGTCGCTACCTAGCTAGGAGAAGTCTCCCTGGCACGGCTTCACTTAGCGAAGAAGCACCTGCATCTACAAAAGAATAAGATCTCTTCCTAATTGCCTAATCGTTGACCACCTTCAATCCTCCACATACACAACCATAAGAACCCCACTCTCCTACGTTGATGCAATCACACTGTGAATCCTCCACTTACGCCCCCACATGGAGCAGCTGATCGAGCATAGTGGTTGGAGCTAGAGTAATCCATGAGCGCCATCCTTCCATGACTTAGTGTGGGATTCATTTCTTTAGCCAAGAGAAGAAGGAATTCAGAAGTGAAGATCACAAACCCCTTCAAGCTGTGAACACCTCTCCATTAATAGAAGGCATTCCTCTACGATCTTGACTCCCAAGGAACTCGGCCACTACTCAAACGTAGACCTACCTCCTAGCATTGGTAAGACATTACAATAACAACCCCTTATGTACCTCTTCTTCTTGCAATCAACTAGCGCCTGTCTTCTTGTTGCCTCGATTCTATAGTGGATTCCTTTTAATTGTGGACATATTATATCTCAATACTCTAAAGTTAGTACGTCGCTTATAACTCGCCCAAGTCATAAATACATATAAGACAGCTTAATGCAATTCGACAGATGCTAGGAATAGTAAGTTTTACTTGTTTCTTATCAATACAGAATGCGTCAAAACAATTAGTTAATCACCTTAATCGGATTAGGAACAAGAAAGTTACATATGATTTAATTTAAACAATGGAAATTACAGAAAGCTTAGAGCTTTTGTAGCTTAATTTTCTTACAAAATACTCAGTCCCATGTTTTTGATTCACACAACTCAGGAGAAACTGCTTTGGACAACGAGCTACCTGAAGACTACTATGACAGCTAAACCAGACCACTATGGAAGAGTGAGTATATATCCTATGATCTCTATATCTGCTTGTGTTGGTAATGTAGTGCACCTATAATATATGAACCAATTAAATTGCATGCGGGTCTGGGGCCCTATGTGTGCTTGCTTCGTGTTTGATTTGCATTGTTAAACTACTTTAAATTACTTAAACAACCTGTGCTTAAGTAGGACAACGACATGATGAATGTTTGTGAAATTTTTTGGTCGCATCAATTAATTAAACTTAATATATCTCATTAAATTTAAATACTTGATCATGCATCACTCATACTGCATCACAGGAGCTGTCACCACCCTACAGTGGACCAGATGGGCTAGTTAATCATAGACCCTACCTTTGGTATATTGAGGAACTAACATGTACTTGGGGGTACAGCCTATTGCTAGTGGTAGCGTTGGTGCCATTGCTTGAGTGTAAACCTACTTCTGGACCTTATATTATGATCTATTATTTATCTAATAAAATGAATTGTGAAGGCTGAGGTCCGAAGCCGGGGTTTCATGGGAATTGACGGTCTCAAATCCTCCCTAACCCGTGATATGGAGGGCATAAATCTATTCTATATATAGTTTCCGGTCAACTATGTATATATCTATGCATTTATTCTGTTGTCATATGCTTGCCACACTTGTGTGGGCCACTTATTAACTTGCTTGTTGTTGCGTGAATGATATACTGTGAGGATTTATACTTCATTGAGCTGTGGTTTGCTCATCCCTTTACAGTTTCTTGTCACAAGCCTACTTATGGTCCAGACCGGGCAGGGACCTCCGCAGGTTAGTACTAGAATAAAAAAGGGGTCGTACAGAAAGGAGATGAGTACAAATTTCGAGAATTATGCTGTAGAAACCTTGCCATGTAAAATAAAGCCATCTATGTAATCCTATAAACTTTGTCTAAGTAAATTACTACTACTTTATTTTGATATATGCTACAAGCCTCCCTAGATGTCTGAAAACTACAAGCACCTCTACGCAGCAAGAGAAGTTTAAAATAATCTCAGCATTACTTACAGCCATTCTCTGTTGCGTACGGCGGACTGTCTAGCCTTTAAGGGCATGACAATTTACTTATAATTACTATAAAATATAGGTGTTTACAACTATACTATATATTTGGCCCATAATTTGAGTTTACTCTATTTTTATTTATTATTTTAAGATTCTTAGGATTGTCTAATCGAGTCTAAGGCTTTTAGTGTTATATGTTGACTTGATTTGATTTTTAGTATAAATTTTAAATTTTTGACTCTAAGATTCACCTAAGGGTTTTGGGTTTTATAATTTATCATTAAATATTATTTAAACATACTATCTTAATTTACATGTTAGAGATCCGATAGATGAATTATTTAGCGTATATATTTTGAGTTGAATGATTATTGGAATTTTTTTTTTTTTGGAAGGTGCTCTTTTCCTTAAGGTTATAAAATTTCATATTTGATCTTATTTAGAGTTTCTATAGTTTGGTTTTAACTAAGGTTAGTTTTACCGTTTTAGTTTTAGTATTTAGTTCTATCTTTATTTTCCAAGAGTACCGAAAAATTTAGGAGTTTACAGCTTGTGTTTTTCCAATGTACTTTGCACCTAGCAAAGTCAACATCGGAGTGTAAGATTAAAAGATGTAAACTTTGGATACCATGGGCCATTTTCAATCATGCCTGCAAGATACTTGAATATGCGTTTTACTATACTCAAGTGCGATTCTTTTGGGCAAGATTGAAATCATGCACATACATACACCAAGAACATGATATCAAGTCTGGAAGTTGTTAAATATAACTAACTGTCTATCATGTCTCTATAAAGCTTTTCACAAACATTTTTCCCATTTTCATCTTTATTAACTTTTACATTTGTACTCATAGGTGTAGGTTTTATTTTGCAATTATCTATTTTAAACATTTTCAACAAATTTCTTGTATATTTAGATTAACTGATGAATGTTCCATTTTCACATTGTTTTACTTCAAGATTGAGGAAATAATTGAGTTATCCCATCATGGTCATTTTAGATTATTTCTTCATGGATTTCATAAATTTATTTATAAGACTCATATTAATAACTCAAAACACAATGTCATCTACATAGATTTGCATAATCAATGTATTTAACTTGTAATTTTTAATAAACAGAGTTTATCAATTTTTTCTTTAGAAAATCCATTATTTAAAAGGAAGCTATTGAGTCTTTCATACCAAGTTTTGGGAGCTTACTTCAGACCATAAAGAGTTTTATTTAGTTTAAAAACATGATTGGGGAATTCATTATTCTCAAAACTCCATGGTTGCTCTACATAGACTTCTTCTTTTATAAAACCATTTAAGAAATTATTTTTAACATCCATTTGAAAAAGAGTAAAATTTTTTAAAGCAGCAAATGCCAAAATCATTCTAATCGCTTCTAGTCTAGCAATTAGGGCAAATGTCTCATAAAATCTATGTCTTCTTTTTAATTATATCTTTTAGCAACTAATCTATCTTTATTTCTTATTATTATTCTAGATTCATCAAGCTTGTTTCTATATACCCATTTTGTTCCAATAATAGGTCTATTATCAGGTCTAAGAAACAATTTCCAAATATCATTTCTTGTAAATTGGTTTAATTCATCTTGCATAGCATATATCCAAAATTCATCTTTTAAAGCTTTTTTAATATTTTTAGGCTCGATTTGTGATGGAAAAACAAGATTACTCATGTTTCTTAAAGATGATCTTGTTTGTATTTTATTAGAAGGTTCACCAATAATTAGATCTTCTGGATGTGATCTTGTATATTTCTATATTTTAGGAAGATCATAATTACCAAATTTATGCACAACATCCTTATTATGTTCATTTTCTTCTTTATTAGAATTTTCAAGGGAAAACTTATCTAAATCAACACAAACAATATCCACATCATCATTTGAATATGAATAAGGCAAAGAAACATCAAAGGCAACATGAATGGATTCACCTTCAACTAATGTTCTCTTATTAAATACTATATAGGCTTTATTAGTTAAAGAATATCTTAAAAGGATTACTTCATCACTTTTAGCATCAAATTTAGCCAATTATTATTCTTCATTATTTAGAATATAACATTTAGTGTCAAATGGATAATTAATTTATTGTTTAGGACATTAATTGAAATTAATTCCTTAAATAAGGTCAAAATGAAAATAATTACCAATTTACCACACCAAAATCGCGTTTTTATCACAGGATATACGAGCGAACTGTAAATGCATGTATATCGCGTCTTTAAAATATGATATACACGTGCATATCGCGACTATAAAATGTGATACATATTTGACGTACAGAGCAATATTACAATTATTAATCACGATATAACTACTTATATCGTGATTAATAATCGCTATATTGCGACCGTGGTCAAACATTAAATCACAATTCTTTCACGCGATTTTTGTGTAAAATTGCATATCATGTTTCTTAAACGTGATTTTGCAACTGGAAATTGGTAATTAATTTCATCCAAACGGTATATTAGTAATTATTTTTTGTAGGGACCTTAGACATGTATTAGACTCGCCAAATGGATAGAAAATAAGATATGTTAGGTCTCTTTCCTTCCCAAAGCTTATAGGGAGTTTTCTTGAGAATTGGTCTTATGAAAACTCTATTTGATATATAACAAGCAGTATTTACAGCTTCAGCCCAAAAATATTTTGATAAATTGTTTTCACACAAAATGGTTCTAGTCATTTCAATTAAGGTCTTGTTTTTCCTTTTCGGCTATGCCATTTTGTTGTGGAGTTCTAGATGCTGAAAAAGTATGTTTAATGCCATATTTACTGCAAAAATCATCCATTTCATAGTTTTCAATTTTTTCCCCATTATCACTTCGAATATATACAATGATAAGATCTTTTTTTTTTATTTTAGACTTTCTTTCAATATTTAAAAAAGACATGATTTATTTAGTCTTTAGATGTAAGAAAGAAAGTCCATATATCATCAACAATAACTAAAGTATATTTTTACCTCTTAAATTTAAAGCCCAAGTAGGAACAAATAAGTCCATATGCAATAATTTTAATGGTTTAGTAGTGGAAACAACATCCTTAGACTTAAAAGAATTCTTAGTTTACTTTCCATGTTGATATGCTTAACAAATCCTGTCCTTTTGAAAATTTATTTGTGGTAATCCTTTGACAACATTCTTTTTAATAAGTTTTAAAGTAATATATATGCTAGCATGTCCAAATTTTATATGCCATAGACAACTATTATCATTTTGGGAATATAGATGAGTTTCATTTGATGATTTAAAATCATCTAAATTGATTTTGTAAATATTTCTTTATCTATATCATTTAAAATGCGCTTGGTTATTTTCAATTCTTTTAATAAAGCATATATTGGCAAGAAATATTACTTTAAAATCATTATCACAAAGTTGACTTACACTAAGCAAGTTATGTTTCGGATCATCAACTAGCAGCACATTTTTAATAATTAAATCTTTGTTTACAAGAATGTTACCTTCACAAAGAACAGTTGATATTTTATTATCTCCAACAGCAACATTCCCTAGATCTTTCAAGTCTAAAGATGTGAAATTGCATGTGTCTCCAATCATATGCCTAGAACAACCACTATCTAGTACCATTTGTTGTTTTTGACCTGAAGATCCCTAAAAAACAAAGTATTATTTCTTAGTACCCATTTGAGTTTAGGTCCTTTTTGGTTAGGTGGAATAAGAATTTCTCTTAGGAAACCGAAACCAGCTTGTTTTTATGATTCAAATGCATGGTTTTTCTTATTGCACAATTGTGTACAATATGATCAGATTTGCTATAGTAATTGCATGTCCCACGAGTGGCTTTCATAAAATGAGTTTTATGGGACTTGCAATTACCTTCTCTACTATAGTCAATTCCATATTTATTTGAATCACACCTTTGATTTCTAAGAAGTGTGTTCAACTTTTTCTTCCGTTTGTGAACTTACCTATAGTTGCTTTTGAATCATCTAGATAGCTTTTACATTACATTTTCATTTTTTTAATCCTTTAGCTCTTTTTTAATTTTATACTATTGCTAGCATATTCAACTTTTTTATTATTGATAGTTTTAATTTTAAGATCAAGTAAGTCATTTTCAATTGTTAATTTTTTATTGATCTTGCTTAACTCGTCATTTTTACTTTTAAACTTCTTATACTTCTTATTATTTATTATTTTTCAATTTCAAACTATTTATTTCTCTATGTAGTTTTTCCTTTTCTGATTTAATCTCTTCATGCTTGGTTTGAAAATGTTCTTATTCTTCTCCTACTTCTATCATCAATGATTTAAGCATGATGTTCTTTTTTCCTAGCTTTTCTAACTTTAGCGTACTTTGTCATACATTGCATACAATTTATCATAAGATGAGAAGAGGGGGTTTTACCTCATCGTCTAGTGCCATGAACACATTCTCATATGAGTTACTTGAGTCATCATACTCCAAATAGCGATTATGCTTCTTTTCTGGATCCTTGGATGCCTTTTTAAGTGGTGGAAATATTGTTGGATGTGTCATGGCTTATGACATTTATATCACACCATCCTTCTTTTTGTATTTTGATAAGCTACTGTCATCATCCACTCTCTTTGTCTTGTTGCTAGGCCTCATGAACTTTTTAAGCTTCTTAGCCATCAAGACATGTTCTTTATTTTCATTTTCATCATCATCATCATTGGAATCTTGACTTGTGGATTTTAAGGTGATAGTCTTCTTGTTAGATTCCTCCCTTGCTTTTTGATGAGCTCATGCGTTTTGAGTGCTCCAAGGAGTTTTTCTTTACTCATAATACTTAAGCCTGTGATTCTTCTATGCAGCTCTTTTCACTTCCTAATCCTTAGGTGGTGACTTGAAAAGTTTAGAATTGATTTCCAAGTTAGTAAAATATTTACCAAGTACACTCAAGGAGTTTATGATATTAATCAATCTATTATGCATTTTATCTATAGATTCATTAGGGAACATTTTGTAATTTTCGAATTATCCATATAAAAAACTTATTTTTGTATCTCGAACTCTAGAATTCCTTCATGAGTCATTTCTATTTCATCCCTTATTTCTTTAGCAGATTTACTTGTATCAATTCTATTGAAATCACTTTTATTCATACCATAATGCAAAATATACATGGCAATTTCATTTAAATCTAATTTTGTCTATCTTTTTCATTGTAATCTTTTTCTTCTTTTCCTTCTATTTTTGAAGGCCCATTTTCTATAACATTCCAAATTAATCTATTTTGAGCTTTAACAAAAATTTTTCATTACACTTCCAATATAGCTATTACCCCCACTTAGAAGCAGTGGTCTATTTATAGCTTGCTCCTTTAGAAAATTTAGTGCATTAGATGCTATGATCTTTACCTGTTATGTGATTAAGCACAGAAAAGATAGAGACGAGGCTTTGATACCAAATGAAAACATGAAAATACACTAAAAATATACTAAGGGGGGTAAATTTAGTATTTCCTAAAATGCTCAAACAATTAATTTTAATTCATAGATCTAATTTTACTTTAATAGCAATGGATAATACATAGCTGATTATAAAATGAAAAATTAAATAGAGAGGCATAGAAAATTGAGTCCAGATTTAATGTGGAGTTCAACCCACTTTCTACTCTCTCACGATCCACCAATGCCTCCAATCGAGGACTTCATCACCACTTTATTGATCTCCACACGCGCTCAAACTGAGCATACACCATTTTTATAACACTTTTGAAATAAAATATTTCCTTCTCTCTTTAGATCCTCATTGATAAATAGCAAATACAAGAATAGAACACTAGAATATTTTTCTCTCTCTTTGCAGATTTTGCAAATTAATAAACAAAGGAGGAGATAATTAATGATTTGATAGTTCAAATAAAATCATTTTTCATTTCCAGTATCTTTACTGTTGAATCTTCCAAGGATAAAGTATATATAGCCTTCAAAAATTCAAATACCCATTATAGATAACGTTTTTAAGTCACTAAGTATTAAATGCGCTTCAATGGTTTTTTTGCCACATCAGCTATAGTTAAACTGTCGTGCCTTAAGACTTGTCACACTTCAATGTGTCATGCCTCTTTTTCCTCGACCAAGTCTTTGTTTACATAGACTCAATCGAGCCTTGAATTCAAACTCACCACGCCTAATGTGTCACGTCTCATTTTTTTCCTTAACCAAGTCTTTTGTCTTTATCTCGTTGAGTCTTAGATTTTAAACTCATTGCACCCTGAACATTGGACTCATAAGCCCTCAATGAACCCTTTGACCAAGGTTGTGCACTTTTTGAACTTATCGAGTCTTAGTCTTAAACTTGTTGTGCCCTAATAGTTGACTGTGAGCCCTCGACGAACCCTTTGACCACTGACTCTGTATTTTTGAACTTGTCAATCATCTTAAGTTTGTCACGTCTTAACTAATTGACTTATTAGCCCCTCGACGTGACCTTGACTAGTGTCTCTGTATTTTTGGGCTTGTCGAGCTTCAATCTTGAGTTTGTCGTACCTTAGTGAATGAAGCATTTAGCTATTAACTTAACCCTCGACCATAATTTTTCATCACTAATTTGTTCCTGTTAAAACTTGCATAATCTCCATAAAGACACGCAACATAGACATATAAATTCTAACACATTATTAGATTAATTAAGTGTAGTTTACAATAATCGAATAGTTAATTGTGTATCATATTGTATCATCAAAATCCACATTGATCATACAGTTCAACAAGTCATGGTGTTTAGAGAAGTGGGTTAGAAGTCTTCAATAACGCATTCACAATGCATTGGAGCTTTTTAAGTTTTAATTAAATATTTCTCTTGTTGGAACGCCTCAACAAGACCTCAATTGAACAATTTTTTTAAACGTTGTGACCTTAAATAAACTTACCCTCAAACGTTGTGACATTCCAATGTAATTTATCCTTTTCACAAAGTGAGTGAAATAGGGGATCAACTTTTTAAATGGCTTAAAAATAATGTTTTAAGTGGTTGAAGAAAATATAAATAGGGACCGTTATTAGTACTATTTCATTTACCATTGATTTTTATGTAACTATTTTAAATGTTGATATCTTATCTTTATAAAACATTGTAGATAAGTGAATCAATTACAACGATCACATGTGTGCAACTTGACTAACGCTATACATGGCTTTAGAAGGATAACTTAGCAAAGATACTTAAGGATGATTTAGGAAGAGAGAGCAAGGAGAAAGGGTATGTAATCTCAGAAGCTTAGATGCATGTGTGGCTTAAAAGGAGTTATATTCTTCAACCCCATAATTTTTAAAGAGAGGCAATGCATTCTTCATTTTACATCTTGTTTGATCCTCAAGGGTTACAATTCGATAACACCATTACGTTTCTCTAGATCTTTGAAAATTCGCCAAATGAAAATATAGATTTTGTCCATTAATAACACTTGATGTGGAGTGCCAATGATTGGGATGACTCCTTTTGCTAATGAATCCTTCCATGGTTTATTTTGAATTTAGGTCCATAGAGCTTCTTTAAGTGCTTAAGGTTTTTTTGAGAACAATTGAAAGCAGATAGATCATTTCAATGATCTTAATCTAAGACCACCATACAAATCTCTCTTAAGTAATCCTAAAGTATGAATTAGGCCCGCCAGACCTATCATTTAGTTTAAGAGTCAAATCAAGACATTTTATATAATTAATATTGGCCCTCTAATAATGTTTAATCCCTTTTTTTTAATACTTTAAACATTAATGCCTTATTTGAATTTACCCTCAAGCATTAATGCTTTCAAAATTAAATCAATCTAATATAAAGGATAATAGTTTCAAATTTTGTCTAATATCATGAAAATAGTTTTTTTAATATTAAATTCATTTTACAAACAAAACATGGTACAAAAGTTTTGTCTAAATTGCAGGACCAAAGCTAGACTAATACTGTAGTTCTTTGTTTGGTTTTCATAATAGGTCAACTACAAGACAAAAGGAGCCTTAAGGTGCAAGAAAATTTTTTAAAATTCACCATATAATCTATGTACAAAAATGAAAATAATAGGGCAAATAAAACAATTATAAAAAATATCAAAATATATCTATCATTTCTATCCTTTCAACAAACACTCTTCTCTCTTCAATAATATATATAAATAATTAATTAAATATACTATAATATAATGGCATAATTTTTAAATATATTATCTTATTATGTACTAGTATATACCAAATAATGAATAATAAAATAATCTATATCTAATACTATATATATCAAACATAATACAAGAGAATTATACTATTAAGTATTTTTCATATTATATTATCAAATTAGACTTATCTTATCTAGTTCTAATATCAAACAACATCTTAAAATGTCACACAAACAAATATTACCTTATATAGCAAATTTTAGTCCAACTAATCAAAGTCAACAACGATTCTTTATTAATCCTACCGTATAAAATGGGCATCGCATACATGTGGTAATTCATTTGTGTTATGACTTGTTGTCACTAAGTTTGGTCACATAATTACATTGACTGACCGGTTATAAAAAATTATCATTGACATGCAATTGTATCGTCTTCACTGTTCATGATATTGATATGGCTGCCACATCACCATCGTTTTGAATTCTCTCTCCCCTCAAGAGGGAAGGCTTTGAAACAGTATTACAAAAGCCCAATATATTATATATAGAGGAGAGGATAAAATAAATGAGTACTCTAGAAGATTAGACGTGATGCCAACCCTCTTTGCTGACATCGATGTAACATGGGGATAAATTTGTTAAAAGAAAAATTGGCAAAAAGATAAAAATAAAAGTGTGTATATATATATACTTTATTTAAAAATTAAATAACTAGTTATTTTCATAAAATTGGACTTATTTATACTTTATTTTATTTATTCTCATAAAAATACCAGTAAAAATTTCTTTTCTCAATATCTCACTTCCTTAGGAAAAAAAAATCTTTTCTAATGTATATTTTTTTAATTTCTCTTAAAATTACGTGGATTTTAACATATGGATTCTTAGGTTCCAATCATTATTGTTATCATAATTATGAAATAGAAATCGAGAAGATATGGAAAAGATAGTTTTTCAGACATCCAACTTCAAATAGATAAAATCAAATATAGAACAAATACAAAAAAAAAAAAAAAACCTTAGAGAGTTTTCTTTTACTTGAATAGATGTATAGAGCTATAAATAAACCAAGTTAAGATTTTTAAGGTTTAGACTTAGCCTGGCTTAAATATTATTATATAAGATATGAGCTAGGTTTTTACCAAGATGTGAGCTCAAGCTCAACTTGTAGGCTTGTTTGGAATAACATGCTCAAATTTTGAACTCAAATTTAAGCTTGCTTAACTGTTTAAGCTTATTAGTATGAGTGTGTGTGTGTGTGTGTGGTTGTTTAATTGTATAAACTTATTAGATAAATATGCATGTGGTTGAGTAATGCTCAAACTCAAAACCCTGTTAATGTGTCTAGTCATAAATTTGAAGAGGAGTTCAATATCAATCCATTTAAATAGATGGGTTTTATTGAGCTCAAGCTTTTCTTATTTATCAAGGAGTTTTAGCTGAATTGAATTTAAAGCAAAATCAAGTTTAAATAACTTGTGAGTATGTATTTCTACACCCAAAGGTACCCGATCTAGTATAGTTGTACCGGTTTAATTCACGTAAATGACTTTAAGATATAAATATTATTATTAATTTATTTAGGCTTGATTCACAAGTCATGTGACAGGGCCCAGCAAGTCTGGCTCAATCATTATGATGACTCGAGGAGATTTCGCTTGGCAGGCTTGGAACATGGATCGTTGGATCGGTTTGCCACACACAATCTTTTTTATACAAACTTATGCAACATGAGACAACTATTGGCCTTGGTCCATGAGAAGCTTATTCAGAAAAACCATAAATTTAGCTTACTCCATCTCATCCGTCAATCATTGAGGTGATCTAACGGTCGTCATCCATGCCAAGTGCCTATAAATACTCAATCACTCTTGCTCATTTCCTACTTTTGGAGAGAGAAGACAAACAAAAATTTATAGAGAAGGCTTTGTTCAAAAAGATCAAACAAGGCAACTCAAGTGATTTCTATTCCCAACTGCTCAAGAACTATAAGGTTGACACGTGAGGTCTACTCAAGCTCCCTTACCGGTCATTTGTGTATTCAAAACACTAAGACTATCTGTTTCTCCTCCCCATCATCCTCTTCAAGCCATCCCTTCATCAAGTGTCATTTTCTCAATAACACACAGAAGTCATGTGCAAGGCACGAAATTTATGTGATGTGTGCATGACTACCTCGAGAAGAACCTTACATCTACAATTCCATATTCCAATTTATTATCTTATTATTCTCTAAAAGAAAGTTTTAATGATAACAAAATAAGTAAATTAAAACTAACTAAATTATCAAGTGTACGAATTTTAAATGAAAAAGATACAATGACGAATAGTATCAATGTATCCAGAGGCTTAACTTGAATGCTCAATGTTTAGTGAGTTTGACATAAAAAAGTACAACCTAGAAGGAACTTCCGAGACTATACCGTAAGAACAAAACAAAACAAGTTTAATACAACCCAGAGGATACTAGAAGGTAGAAGTGTTCAATCATGATTCCAAGCACAAAATGATAAAAACAAATGGATGTTCAAGACCCAGCTCCAAAAGATAAATATATTTGGGTAATATATTCATATGTTCCACTAAGATAGATTACAATCCAGGGATTAAATCAAGATTATTAAAGTTTATTTTTCATAAGGAATAATGCAAAACCGAGCTCCATAAATCTGATTTGATTGCTGTTGAAAAGTAATATAAGTTTTTATTAAGACAACAACTATCTTATATGTTTAGAGCAACAATGCACGTAAGGATTCGAAATTTGGATCAAGTTAACGTTCACATATTTCAAGATAAACATGAGTTGAATTATCTTATTTTTTTGGACGTGATGAAGTCTGTCGAAGCCTAGACTATCTTCTTCAAATAGAATATCAGATGGATTTTTGAAAATAAAAATCAAGCAATTCATGATAAATAATCAAGGAGATTTTGAGGATAAATATCAAGCAATGAATATCGGTTTGCTTTGATCTTATCCAAGTTGACAACATCATTCATTTTCAAATACATTTCAAGATATCAATCGAGAAGATACTCAAGATATCGAGCCACGACATTTAAAGTGAAGCTTATCTAGCATGCCACAACAGATTTTTCAACAGAAAGTTATTTATTCAAAGCATTAAAAAACAAGAACACACTGCTTCAATTTTTCTTGTTGCTTGTTTCTTTGATTTCTTTTTCTTGATTAGTGGAGGAACTATAGTGTGTCATCACTTTGATTTGTTTAGCAAGCACAAGCTTTATAATCATTGTTAGCTAAGTTGAAGCTAGAAAGGCTGGGTAGAGTTGAATTATGAATTACTAGTAAACGAGTTTTGATTGAATTAGTGCAACATACTAGTATGGATTGTGGGATCCCTGGCTTGAGGCTGGAAGAGTAGACTGACGTACAAGGTAAAACCACTATACATCGCTGACTTAGTTATTCTTTCCTCCTCTTTTAATTCATTTTATTTTTAATTTCATTTTAATTGCTAATCTTGTTATCACTGTTTAACTCAAAGGGAATTTTAATTTTAAAGGCTAAAAAATTCATTTTTATTTATAATCAATTTAAACCCCTTCTTTCTTGATTATAAAAGTGGACCAACATAACTAATGTTTACTTCCTAATTCGGAGTTTTACGGTTATTTATTTAGTTATTTTTAAATGTATAGTGAATCATAAAAGAGCAGTATCCACCGACTCGAAGCATCTACATGAATTCTTTCACGAATGCTAGTGCTCGTGTAAAATTTACTCGTCAAGTATATCAAGGGGTTTTTTCTTCTTTTAATTACTACAGGAAAAACCATTCAAACTTTTATCTTACTAAACCAGGAAACCAATAACATTTGGAAGGTCTTTTAATGGCCATATATTTGTGCTAACATTTTGTGCAAGGTTTTATCATTACTTATTTTAATCTTTTTACAGAATTAATGTACGAAAATTATGATTTCTCCCCAAAAAGAAAGAATCTTCTTGAAATCCTATTAAAAATTGTTTCTACGTTACGTATTCTTATGAAACCAATAGACCTGTTCAAGAACAGAAATATGCTGTTAATGTAGGAGCAATAGTTCCCAAATTGATTTCTTCAATTGAATTTGGAATAAATCAATAACAATTATTGATTATGAGATTGTTATCTTCATTGTCTTGTTGACATTGATGCTACTCTCTTGCTTTCTCTTTCGCAATTAGCATTGTTCTTGGTGGGTTTGCTTTTACTTGTAAACTATTTGTGTTTAGTTTAAAATAAAAATTATTTATTTAAATGAGTTGTGTTGAAACGTCTATATGAATTTGCAATCCAGCTTTTGAGCTTATTGTAACCTTTAAACATATATATGCATAAAATACAATTTGAGCTTTTAATCTTCAACTTGAACTCAAATATGGGTTTATTTATATTTGATAAGATGAAAGGAACCTTCGTACCAAGCCCATAAGTTCAAGCTTTAGATTTCTAATTGAGCATGAATCCGAGTTCATACTTTACAAGTTCAATAAAAGCTTTGCTCATCATGTTAAAAGCCAAATGGAATGTGTCAAAAAATAAAATAGCTATGAATTATTCAATACGTGGTGCTAATCAAATAATAAAGCCGAATGAAAGAAAATATAAAACTATAACATTAGGTTTCTAACTTGTGATATTCTCTCTATTATACATAAGATTGAATCTTAACATATATTGAGAAAAAAAAAGTATAGTCGAGTAAGATGTTGTTTCCTAAAAATAGATAAACAAATTATTCAAAGCGCATAGGATATTTATACGCTTATGATGATGGTGTTGTAAATATAGTCCTAAAAAAGGCTTATAAATAATTATTTTAAATTTATATGTATTTTGTTTTACCAAGTCTTTAGCTAGATTCTTGAAAAAAGAAAAGGAAAATACTATATAGTATTATTGATGAGCCATTTTGGACATGAGCTCATCAAATTTAGACCGACCTAAATGACTAATGAGTTAAATTGTTTAGGTCCTATTTGACCTCTAATGGGCATTGGACAAGTTGCATAGGGTTATACTAAGCAGTTCCACTCAAGAATAGATTGGCCACCTCCCGAAGCTAGACTACATTCTCAGAACGATCTCATTGAGCTTTAACCTCTTTGTAGAAAATAGGTCTTCTGCTACATGAGCAGTTACCAAGCGTGACCTTAGCTATCTCTAGCTTACCAAGATGCACTTTCATAAAATATTCGGTGCATTTTCCCATTTAGTACATTCACTTGCTATGTTTAACATGACGCTCTCCTCTGTAAATATAACCCAAAAGCATGATAAAGGATCTTCATTTAGAAAGTTCTGGTCTTTATCTCAAATGTAAAAGTATTTGCGAGAGAGAGGGAGGCTTTTCATACAATGATGAGATATGGGACTTGTTTACGTCAAGTTGTAACCTATCACTTTAAAACTAACCTCTTACAACCTATCATTTTTTTGATCTACTATTTTTTACCATAACCTATTATTTTAAAACTAAGGTATTACTTTATGTGCAAGATTTAACAGTAAATCTTAAGACTTTTTCACATGTCGCCAGTACACAATTTGACCTAATTATTTCCCAAATATGTAGGGATTTCTTCTTTCTCATGACTTTGGACCAAACTCACCCCTTTAAGTACACTAATAGGAATAGGATAAAAAATGGAAATTTCTTAAAACCCTAACAGAGAGATTTTAAAATTGAAAGAACAGAAGAAGATGATGAAATAAAAAGGAGTCCGATTTATATTAAACAAAAACGAATCAACAAACACAGCGAATTGTGGGGGGTAAAAGAGAGAGGTTAAAAGTTTTATTATCGGAAAGGAAGAGGGGGGTGGGGGTGACGTGAATTGTTTTTGTTTTTGGTTTTTTTTTTTTTTTTTTTAACTTTTCTTTCCTTCCCTTTGCCCTTTCAGATTTCAATTCAAAGGTGCCCCTGCGCGTGACTGGGTTGACACAATTTTGGTGAAAGAATAAGATAACTGAATTAATTAACTTTCCGGTTACGTTTGTAAAATAAATATATAAAATAACACGCATATTATTTGAGTAACTTGAATAAAATATTAAACGGATGTATTAAAAAAACGTATAATTTATTAATTAATGCAATCGGTTATTCATTGAGGGAGCCAATAAAAAATTCTTTTTCTAAAAAGGGCAAAGGAAAAAAATTAATATTATTCCAATAAAAAAATTACAAAAACAGTATGCAAACAAAATAATCCCAAAACAGACCAATGCCTGTTGGTTCGTTATTTTCAAATGTTTT
Source organism: Combretum micranthum (assembly GCA_024138025.1). NCBI lineage: Eukaryota > Viridiplantae > Streptophyta > Magnoliopsida > Myrtales > Combretaceae > Combretum > Combretum micranthum. The sequence continues at coordinate 1,829,552 of JAMXBD010000104.1, forward strand.
GATATTATTTTCGTTTTCAAATAGATTATTTATTAAAAATAAATATAAATAAAAAATAAATATTTTTATTTATAAACAGATCAAATAGCTAATAGATATAAGATATAAATACAAATAGACAATCTATACAGGTGTTAATCAATTTTTATCCAAATCATAGTGTCTTTGACGGCGGTTAAACCGTCTCCACCTGCCATTCATCGAATGACTAATCTTCCTGTATTGTCAGAAAGGTCTAGAATAATTACTCAAGGGTGCGTTTAGCTGTCATTGCTTTATAATGCTGCATTTGGAATCAACCTTTAGATTTCTCCTTCAGTCTAAATTCGAACTTACACTTCATGATTTTGATAAAAACTCTACTTATCATAAGTTAAATAATTTTTCCAATAAACCAAGTCGTTAAATCTATATCTTTAAAAACTAACTTTAAATATAGTAGAGTTTTCCCTTTGATTTTTCCTCCAACAAATATTGAGTGATTTTTCTTGCTCTTAAAAGCTCCCAATGAAAGGGGCTCCCAATTATATGATAGGTTGTGCTTATCATATCATAAAGCCAGATTTCCGACTTGCTTTACCCGTATTGAAAGATATATAGAGAGAGAGAGAGAGTTGAGTAAGATATTTTTACGTAGAAGAGTAGATGAGCAAATTATTAAGCAGACAATATATATACACACATGCATATGTATGTTAATGGCGTTGTGAATGGAGTCCTTGAAGGCTTATTAATCATTTTTAAAAATTTATTTGTATTTCATTTTACCAAATTTTTAGCCTAATTCTTTAAAAAGAATATATTATTGATATGCTATTTTGTACATGGGCTCTCTGATCCATACCAATGTGTTGACCAATATGCTCAACTGTTTAAATCCTATTTGACTTCTAATGGGCATTGGACAACTTGCGTAGAATTATACCGAGCACGCCTACTCGAATATAGCTTAGTCACCACCTTCCTAGAGCTAGATTAGACACCCTTGAATGATCTTGTAGAGCTCCAAACTGTTGTCAAAGGAGGTTGGTCTTTCCCTATATGAGTGGTAAGTAGATGTAGCCTTAGCTATCTCCTACTAACCCTAAGGATCTTAGAGTTTGCCTTAGTAAGAAGATGTATTGGATGCATTTTCCCATAAGGTAGATCCACTCGTCATGTTTAGCACGATGCTCTCCATTATAAATACAACTTAAGAATCAAAGACAAATGATTTTCATTTACATCTACACATATTTGCCCTTTCTCTACTTCTCTCACATCATTCCTGCATTTCCCTAAACATCTTGCCCAAACTGTTCAATTCACAATCATTCTCTTTTGCATATTCAACAACATCAATCCAACAAATCTTTTCAATATATAAGATATATATATATATATATTTAAAATTTTCAATTAAAATTACATGAATTTCTATGTCTTGATTCTCATATCCTAAACATCATTATTATCGTAGTTATGAAATAGAAATCAATGAGATATGGAAAATATAGTTTTACAAATGCCCAACTTCGAATAGATAAGATCATATACTAAACAAATACAAAAAAAAAAAAAAAAGGTGACTAAAGCATTTTCTTTTACCTAATTAGATGAATAGAGCCACAAATAAACCGAGTTAACTTTTCAAAGGGTCGGAATTAATTAGGCTTAAATATTATTAAAGAAGATTTGAGTTGGTTTTTATTAATCAAAATGTGAGCTCAAGCTCAACTTATAAGCTTGTTTGGTATAACATGCTCAAATTTGAGCTCGAGCTTAATCTTGTTTAACCATATAAGCTTATTAGATATGTGTGTGTGTGGTTAGGTAATGCTCAAAATTAAACTCTTGAGCCTGTTGATGGGTCTATTTGTAAATTTGAAGAGGAGTTCAATATCAACTGTTTAAATAAATGAGTTTTATTTTGAGTTCAAACAAAATGGGTATAGGCCAAGTCAAATTCAAAACAAACCAAATTTAAATAACTTGTGAGTAGTTGAACTCATTTACAATCCATCAATATGGCTCCCTGTGTCCAAAGGTACCTGTACTGATCTAATTCTAGATTTTGATTTTTTTTTTTAAATTACAACATAAAAGCCCAATTCACACTTGATTTATCTATCTAGGAAACCAATTGTAATACTACGATTATGTTATATTTGGTTCACTGAAATTATCTAAAATGAAATGGATTGGAATCAAAGAAATAAAATGGAATGGAATAGAATGAGAAATTCAATCCTACATTTAGGTACATCTATGGAATGGAACATAATAAACTGACAATTTAAAAAAATCTTTATAATAATTATGAATAATATTGTATAGTAGGGTTGTTGCAGCTGGTTGATTGCGTGCGATAGGTGTACCGGTCGGCCTAAGAGAAATTCTAAATTGATGACACTTGTAAGATGTTGTAGAAAGAGGCATGGGAGAAGGAACAAGCAAACCCAATTTCTCGAGTGCGACAGAATATTAAATCAAGTATACTATTTGTTCTTAACTCGTTCTTGGTAGAATGGGTGCTTTGATCTGTCTTGGAGATGTTTCAGCAGAGTATCTGTGTTGCTCTCAATCTTATCAATAATGCTCCCTAAATAAGAGGAGAAATCTCTTATTTATAGATGTTGAAGGTTGATGGTAGCCATTTGATGACTTCTAGATTAATGGTTGAGATCTAGAGTTGTCAGTGACCATTAGATCATTTTATAATTATCCAACGGTTTACATTAAAGCCTCATTTTCTCATATTAGTAGGCAGGATTGGAAATGAGCTTAATGACTTTTATTATATATATATATATATATATATATATAAGCATTTTCAATAGAAGAAAGATGAAGGCTTATTTTATTTCACATAAGTCCTATTTTGATCAAACAAAGCCTAAATTAACTGAGAAAGATATTTTTGCAGTCTACTTTTTGCACACAAGAAATTCGAATGAGGTCGAAAACGGAATAAACTGGTCCGACGATCCCTACTCTAAGCCTACTAAGTCAAATTTCTCTACAACATTTATTACCGAACTCGATCTTCTAAACCCTGCTACTAGCCTAAAAGACTAGCTCGTAGCATTAAATTATGCCAAAAGCTCAATTATCAAAATGACCCTCAACAAATATATAGATGGTTCATGTTTGGATAACAATGTAATTTAAATAATTAACATTAATAAGGGTGGAATGACGCAATTCTTCAAAGATGGAATCGAATTCAAAATCATGATTCCAATTTTTAAAATCACTTGTGAACATGGAAATGAAAATAGAATATGCAAGTTAGTTTCGGGTTCATCCTGTATATCCACCATGCCATTACAATTTAAGACGACTGACATATCAACAAGCCTAAAATTAACATTTGGAAGGTCTTTTGATGGCCATACATATGTGCTGACATTTTCAGCAAGGTTTCGTTATTTTAATCTTTTTACAAAATTCATGTATGAAAAGTATGTTTTCAATTCTTTTTGAAATCGTATTAAAAATTGTTTCCATGTTACGTATTCTTATGAAACCAATAAACCTGCTCAAGAACAGAAATATGTTGTTAATGTAGTAGTAGTAGTAGTTCCCAAATTGATTTCTTCAATGGAATTTGGCAATGTCAATAGCTATTACTGATTATGAGATCGTTATCTTCATTTTCTTGTTGACATTGATACTACTCTCTAAAGCACAATATTTTACATAATATTGAGTCTTAACATATATTAGAAAAAATGTAGAGTTGAGTAGAAAGTTATTGCCTAAAAATTCATGAACAAATTATTCAAAGCACATAGTATATTTGTTATAAATTGTTATAATACTGTATAGTATTATTAATAATTCATTTTAGACATGGGGTCTTTTGATTTTGATCGAACTGTTTGACCAATGGATTAAACTATTTGGATCTTGTCCAACCTTTGATGGACATCGAAAAAGTTGCATATGGTTATACCGGGTAGTTCTACTCGAGAGTAGCTCGTTCACATCCTTGCCAAAGTTAGATTGGATGTCCTGTAATGATCTCATTGAGCTTTAATCTGTTTAAAAAATAGATCTTTTGTTACATGAGTGGTTACTTGACATAACTTTAGCTATCTCTAGCCTACTCCCATAGATTTTAGAACTAGCACTTGGAGAGGGAGAGAGAGATTGATTGTACATATATGTTAAATTGCTTCTTTTTCATTAACAATTGTGGATAGCATTCAAATTTAATCATAGATTGAATAGTTTAATAAATAGAATAATAGAAATAGGAATATTATAATTTTTAAAGACGAGAATGTCCATTGATTTTGCCCTTCTTTTCTTTTCCGTTATCTGATTGATTTTTATAAAAGACAAATATTCATGCGGTTAGCTATAGGGTGCTTTGCTATATTCAAATGATGTTGATGAAAAATGTCAAAGCAATTGTACCAAAATTGACCTCTTCCCCTCCTCATATAAAAAATATATAAATAAATAAAAAGAAAACAGTTGTTTTTAGCCAAAGTCCAAACGTGACATTCACGTTCTGGCGAATTATGGCCTGGTACTTTAATTTGCACTAGGGGCACAGTATTATTTTATTGGAAAACGATAACGCGAGCACGTGTTTGACGACAACAAAATATCTTTTCCACATACATTTTAGTTATTTTTTAGTAAAAATAAAAAATATATATTTTTATTTATAAACAAATCAAGCAGATAAAATATTGATAAGATACATATAAAATATAGATAAAAATCAACTAATTATAAGATACATATAAAAATGAAACAATCCAAATAGACCCTTGAAGATAAAGTATATAATAATATAAAAAAATATTTTCTTTTATTGTTAGATAATAGTAATTTCAGTTTAATCCAATTTATTAGACAATCAATTAGAAATAAACATCGAGAGTCTTTTATATAAGGTATATTTGATACATTAATTTTTACACATTGTTTATATTTATTATGCATAAAAATACACAATTTGATATTTTAATTGTAGTACCCAAATTTTATCTATTTTTTAATTTGCTATATGAAGTTTAAAATTTATAATTAGTTATTTAAATTTTATCTATTTTAACAATTAATAATCTTATTTAGATATTATAAATGACCTCAAAAACTTTATAAGTAATAAATTTACAAGTATAAACTTCAACTAATTAATTTTTATTTTAGCATAGTTATTTTTTTTAATAGCAACTTCAATGATACTTAATCGTTTGTTAAAGACAAAAACAAAATGAAAGCTTTTTAAATTCATCATACGTTTTTAGAAAGTGAAAAGGAAAAAAAGATAATAAGATGGCATTTAGATTTAAGTTTAGTAAATAATTAATATATATTTAAATTCTAGGAAAATACGAATATGTTAGAAAAATAATTAAAGAACTAAATACTAAATGTAACTATATAAATAGTAGAAATTCCAATTAACACAAGACAAATAAGATTAACAAACGAAGGAATAATAAAAAATTCACTATCATTACGAACACAAATAGAAAACAAACTTAAACTAAATTTAGAATAAACAAAACACTTATATAAAATATAGTTGTCAATTAAGATCAAGACAAGCAAAATGTAAATAAATAATAAATAGAAAATATCAACTATCTAAAGGTAAATGTACTATAAAGACCCAATAAACAATAAAAGCTTAATAATAGAATTATTAAATAAGATTCAAAATATTATATCAATCAGGAAAATTTCTCTTATAAAAATCCTATAACTTTACCAAAAGAATATAACTTATATTCAGTTAAGATTCCTAACTAAATAAAAATATATTAAAATTGATAACTAAGACCTAAAAGAATACAGTCAATATCATTCTATAAAATAATAGTATAGTAATAGATATCTATTACCTTATTTTATAAGAAAAATAGATCAATTCTTAGACTCCCAGTAGCATACTACAACAAAATCTAGTAAGGATAACGAGTGAGTAACTTTGACTTTATCACATTGTTTGTGCTTGTAGTATAGCTGCATTTGTAATAATATATTCAACTGATATGCATGTAGGATCGGGTATACTACATGGTGTTTGGTGTATGCTTGATTGCCAAATTATCATAATATAAGTGATAATTCTATTGTATGATAATTACTGTATGAAGCATGTCAGCTTAAGCCTTACTAAAAATTATTGGTACCATAAATGAAAATGGACATGCATTGCATCATTTGCATATATTGCATTATAAGGAGTGGTAACCCCGCTATATATTAGCATTTCGATTTTCTAGTAACACGCTTGGTTTTTCTAGCTGACTTTTTCTTTGCTCTACCAAGAGTACCTTTGTTTTGTTCGGTTCCATGGGAATTAACTAGCATCAAAGGAGCGCCGCTCGTGGTATCGATATGAAAAAGCTAATACTTAATGGATTTTCTTTATTCCAAGGATAAGAGTGAAATATTTAGAATTAATTTATGAGAGTTTATGGTACCCATTCTTTCTTGGTTCTCTGATTCCCCATGGTACAGCATATCACTCATAATGGCTTCCTTCCAACCACGATGAGAGAGCGTAAATTTATATCCTGTTTGGATTTCGGATTATCCAAACTTGTACTTGTATATATGGTTGATTGTTGCATAGCATACACTTGCTAATTAAATTCGTTTGTTATTGCTTCATGTGTAGTCTAGTTAGGTTATCTCATTGAGCTTGTGGTTTCGCTCACCCCCAACAGTTTTTGTGTAGGAATAACGCTAGTTAGGAATGGACTAAGAATGTGTGGATAGTGCTTCTCTATTAGACTTACTTGAAGCTACAAAAAGTTAGATTGCTATGAACTTAAAATAAAATTTTGAATAAATTGTATAAATAGCTGAAACTTTATATTTTGTGAGATTGAAACCCGTTTTTACTATTTGATAGGGGATACTAGTTCTACGCGATCCTAGTAAAATATGGAAAATCAGATTCCATAGTTAAATTTCAATCATACTCTTACATGTATATGTATCACTTAAGTAAGAGATATTAATAATTAAGTAGGGTCTTGTAAACTCTGACTTGCAAGCCAATTCTCATATTACAGGTACACACATGGTATGATAACTTTAGATTAACCCTACTTGGCCCCCTTTTGAGGCGTGTCATTTGAACTAGACAATAGATGTTAAAGAGTATTGAACAAAATTTGAATAATATAGTACCATGTAGAGGATGAGATAAGTCATCTTTTCACTAGACAATTAAATTCATTAGACAATTTAAACCGCTTTATAACTTTCTTATATTGTACTTATGTATACAAAATAATGGACAATACATAAATCTTTGTCTGATAACATGCATATCAAACATGATATAAGTAAGATGGCTAAAAAAAATGGTATAATTAAATTATGTTATTTAGTATTCCTTGCACTTCGTTGCTTAATCTTTCTTACCTTTTCCAGTTTTTGCAACCAAACTCGACCAAAGACACCAATGTTCAAAAGTAAGTTCAAATAAATTATCAATATTATGAGTGGTTAAAATGGGGGATTAACATTTTACAAAAGGGTAAGGGGGTAAGTTCATTTGAAGCCACAACATTTTAAGTAGTTAAAAATAAGTCACAGTATTTAGAGAAGTAGGCCAATTGAACTCTTCAATAACACGTGTTACAATACATTGGATCTGCTTTGTTTTAATTAAATATTTCTCCCAATGACACGTCTCAACAGATACCTTAATTGACCCACTATTCTAAACATTATGATCTTAAATTGACTTACTCTTAAACGTTATGACCTTTCAATATAATTTACCATTTCACAAAGTGAGTCAAACTTTTTAAATGGCTAAAAAAATAATGTTTTAAGTGGTTGAAAAAAATGTAAATAGGGACCCATTATTTGTACTATTTCATTTAACATTGATTCTTTTATTGAACTATTTTAAATGTTGATATCTGATATCTTATCTTTATAAAACATTATAGATGAGTGGATCCAATTACAATGATCACACGTGTGCAACGCTTGACTAACGCTATATGTAGCTTCAAAAGAATAACTTAGCAAAGACACTTAAGGATGATTTAGGAAGAGAGGGCAAGGAGGAAGAATATGTAATCTTAGAGAGCTCGAATGCATGCATGTGTGTCACATAGGAGCTATATTGCTTCGAACCCACAATTTTAAAAGAGAGGCAATGCGTTCTTCATTTTACATCTTGTTTGGTCCTCAAGGGTTACAATTTAGCAACACCATTACATTTCTCTAGATCTTTGAAAATTAGCCAAATGAAAAAGACCCCCGAGTGTATATAGAGTTTGTCCATTAATGACACTTGATGTGGAGTGCCAATAATTATGATGAGTCATTTTGGTAATGAATCCTTTCATGAGCTTATTTTGAATTTAGGTCCATTGAGCTTCTCTTAAGTATGTAAGCTTTTTTTAGAACAATTGAAAGCAGACGGATCACTCCAATAATCCTTAATATAAGACCACCATATAAATCGCCCTTAAGTCATCCTAAAGTATGAATTAGGCTCGTTCAACCCTATCATTTGGCTTAATAGTCAAATCAAGACATTTTATATAATTAATATTAGCCCTCTAAAAACATGTAATCCCTCTTTTTTTAACACTTAAAATATTGATGTCTTATTTAAACTTACCCTCAAATATTAATGCTTTCAAAATTAAATCAACCTAATATAAAGGATAACAATTTTAAATTTTGTCTAATATCATGAATTTTTTTAATATTAAATTTATTTTACAAACTGAACATGGTACAAAATATTTTGTCTAGATTGCGGGACTGGACTATACAAATACTATAATTCTTTGTTTGGTTTTCATAATAGGTCAAATATAAGACAAAAGGATCCTCAAGGCACAAGAAAATTTTTAAAAATTTTGCACCATATATTCTATGTACAAAATGAAAATAGCATGGCAAACAAAAAATTTATTAATAAATCTCAAAATATCTCTATCATTTCTCTCCTTTCAACAAAGGCTCTTCTCTCTTCAATAATATATATAAATAATTAATAAAATATACTATATTATAGGGGTATAATTTTCAAATATTACATCTTATGATGTACTAATATATACTAAATAATGAATAATACAATAATCTATATCTAATGCTATACATACCAAATATGATATAAAAAAAAATTATACCATTAAGTATTCTTTATATTATATTGTCAAGTTAAACTTATCACATCTAGTTGTTATATCCAAACAATATCTTAAAATGCCACACAAACAAATATTACCTTAGTATAGCATATTCTAGTCCAACTAATCAAAAGTCAACAACGATTATACATTAATCATACTGTGAAAAATAGGTATCTCATACATGTGGTAATTCATTTGTGTTATGACTTGTTATCACTAGATTGGTCACATAATTACATTGACCTGACCAGCTATGAAAAATTATCATTGACTTGAAATGGTATAGTCTTCACTGTTCATGATATTTATATGGCTAGTACGTCGGCATCGTTTTAAATTCTGTCCCCTCAGGGGGGAAGGCTTTGAAATGGCATTACAAAGGCCTATATATAGGGAGAGAGGATAAATAAGTACTCTACAAGATTAGACATGATGTAACAAGTGGATGAATTTGTTAAAAAAAAAATGGCAAAAAGATAAAAATAAAAGGATGTATACATATATATACACACATACACTTCATTAAAAAATTAAATACCTAATATATTTTTATAAAGTTGAACTTGTTTACACTTTATTTTATTTATTTTTAATAAAAATACCAGTAAAAAATGTCTTTTCTCAATATCCCACTTCATCAGGAAAAAAAATCTTTTCGAATGTATAAATATTTTGAAAAAAAAATCTCTTAAAATTACAAGAATTTTTACATCTCGATTCTCAGATCTCAATCATCATTTTTATCATAATTATAAAATGAAATCGATAAGATACATAAAAGATAGTTTTTCAAACATCCAACTTCAAATAGGTAAAATAAAAAATAGAACAGATACAATACAAAAAAAAAGGATCCCTAAAGAGTTTTCCTATACCTAAATCGATGTATAAAGCCACGAGTCAAATATTATTATATAAGATTTGAACTGGGTTTTCATCAAGATGTGAGCTCAAGCTCAACTTGTAGGCTTGTTTGGTATAATATGCTCAAATTTGAACTCAAAGTTAAGTTTGTTTAACCATATAAGCTTATTAGATATATATGTACGTGGTTATTTAATTGTATAAGCTTATTAAATATATATGTATGTGGTTGAGCATTGTTCGAACTTGAGCTCAAACTCAAACTCTTGAGCTGTTAATAAGTTTATTGTAAATTTGAAGGCAAGTAAAATATTGATCCATTTAAATAGATAAGTTTTATTGAGCTCTAACTCTTCTTATTTATGAAAAGAGTTTCAGCTGAATCGAATTTAAAACAAATCAAGTTTAAATAACCTGTGGGTATGTATGTCCATGTCCAAAGGTGCCTGGTCTAAAGTAGCTGTACCGGTTTAATTCCATATTTCAAATGATTAACTAATGTTTACTTCCTAATTCGGAGTATTACGGGTTTTATTTTTATTTTTTTAAATGTATAGTTAGTCATAAAAGAGCAATATCCACTGACTCGAAGCATCTGCACGAATTCTCTCACGAATGCTGATGCTCGTGTAAAATTTACTTTTCAAGTATATCAATGGTTTTTTTTTTTTTCAAATACAACAGCCAAAACCATTCAAACTTGCTTTATCTTACTAGCCACCAGGAAACCAATAACATTTGGAAGGTCTTTTAATGGCCATATATTTGTGCTAACATTTTGTGCAAGGTTTCGTTATTGCTTACTTTAATCTTTTTTACAAAATTAATGCATGAAAAGTATGTTTTCACTTCTTCTTGAAATACTGTTAAAAATTGTTTCCACGTTACGTATTATGAACCAATAGACCTGTTCAAGTAGTTCCCAAATTGATTTCTTCAATCGAATTTGAATAAATCAATAACAATTATTGATTATGAGACCGTTACCTTCATTGTCTTGTTGACATTGATGCTACTTTCTTCCTTTCTCCTTCGCAATTAGCATTGTTCTTGGTGGGGTTGCTTTTACTTGTAAACTATTTGTGTTTAGTTTGATTCAAACTTGTTTATAAACAAGTCAAATTAAAATTTAAAATAAAAATTATTTATTTAAATGAGTGGTGTTGAAACGTCTATATGAATTTGCAATCTAGCTTTTGAGCTTATTGTAACCTTTAAACATATATATGCATAAAATATAATTTGAGCTTTAATCTTCAACTTGAACTCAAATATGGGTTTATTTATATTTGATAAGATGAAAGGAACCTTCGTACCAAGCCCACAAGTTCAAGCTTTAGATTTCTAATTGAGCATGAATCCGAGTTCATACTTTACAAGTTCAATAAAAGCTTTGCTCATCATATTAAAAGCCAAATGGAATGTGTCAAAAAATAAAATGGCTGTGAATTAATTCAATAGGTGGTGCTAATCATATAATAAAGTTGAATGAAAGAAAATATAAAACTATAACACTAGGTTTCTAACTTGTGACATTCTCTCTATTATACATAAGATTGAATCTTAACATATATTGGGAAAAAAAAATATAGTCAAGTAAGATGTTGTTTCCTAAAAATAGATAAACAAATTATTCAAAGCGCATAGGATATTTATACGCTCATGATGATGGTGTTGTAAATAGAGTCCTAGAAAGGCTTATAAATAATTATTTTAGATTTATATGTATTTTGTTTTACCAAGTTTTTAGCTAGATTCTTGAAAAAAGAAAAAGAAAATACTATATAGTATTATTGATAAGCTATTTTGGACATGAGCTCTTCAAATTTAGACTGACCTAATTGACCAATGGGTAAATTGTTTAGGTCATGTTTAACCTTTAATGGGCATTGGACAAGTTGCATAGGGTTACACTAAGCAGTTCTACTCAAGAATTGCTTGGTCACCTCTTGAAGCTAGACTAAATTTCTTAGAACGATCTCATTGAGCTCTAATCTATTCGTAGAAAATTGGTCTTCCGCTACATGAACAGTTACCAAACGTGACCTTAGCTATCTCGAGCTTACCACTTTTGTAAAATATTGGGTGCATTTTCATTTAGTAGATTCCCTTGCTATGTTTAACACGACCCTCTCCTTTGTAAATACAACCCAAGACCCAAGACTCAATGATAAAGGACCTCATTTAGAAAGTTCTGGTCTTTATCTCAAATATAAAAGTATTTGCGAGAGAGAGAGAGAGCCTTTCATACAATGGTGAGATGTGGGACTTGTTTACGTCAAGTTGTAAGCTATCACTTTAAAATTAACCATCTATAACCTATCATTTTTTTTTTTTTATCTATCATTTTTTACCACAACCTATTACTTTAAAACTAAGGTATTATTTTATGCGCAATATTTAAAAGTAGATCTTAAGATTTTCTCACACGTTGCCCGTACACAATTTGATCTAATTATTTCCAAGAGATGTAGGGATTTCTTCTTCCTCATGACTTTGAACCAAACTCACCCCTTTAAGAGACATGAATAGGAATAGGACAAAAAATGGAAATTTCTTAAAACCCTAAAAGAGAGACTTTAAAATTGAAAGAACAGAAGAAGATGATGAAATAAAAAGGAGTCGATTCATATTAAACAAAAATGAATCAACAAACACAGCGAATAGGGGGAAAAAAAGAGAGGTTAAAAATTTTATTATCGGAAAGGGAAGGGACGTGAATTGTTTTTTTTTTTTTTTTTTAACTTTTCTTTCTTTCCCTTTCCCCTTTCAGATTTCAATTCGAAGGTGCCCCTGCGCGTGACTGGGTTGACTAAATATATAAAATAACACGCATATTATTTGAGTAACTTGAATAAAATATTAAACGGATGTATTAAAAAATGTTAATGTATTAATTAATGCAATCGGTTACTCATAGAGGGAGTAAATAAATAATCCTTTTTCTAAAAAGGGAAAAGGAAAAAATTAATATTATTTTAATAAAAAATTATAAAAATACTGTGGAAACAAAATAATCTCAAAATAGGGTTTGTTATTTTCAAATCGTTTTGATAATTGTTTTTTTTTCCTATCGTTTTTAAACAGATTAATGAAAAAAACAAGTATTTTTTCTTATAAACAAATAAAATATATCATGCATATAAGATAAAATTACAAATAAACAATTCATATAGACCATGATCAATTTTTATCCAGATCATAGTGTCTTTGTCAGTTAAACTCCAAATTTCCTTTGACGGTGGTTAAACCGTCTCGACCTGCCATTCATCGAATGACTAATCTTCCTGTATTGCTAGAAAGGTCAAGAATTATTCAAGGGTGCGTTTAGTTGTCATTGCTTTATAATACTGCATTTGGAATCAACCTTTAGATTTCTTCTTGAGTCTGAACTCGAACTTATACTTCATAATTCTGATAAAAACTCTACTTATCATAAGTTAAATAAATTTTTCGATAAACCAAGTATTTAAATCTATTTCTTTAAAAACTAACTTTAAATATAGAGTTTTCCCTTTGATTTTTCTTCCAACAAATATTGAACAATTTTTCTTACTCTTAAAGCTCCGCCTAATTGCATGTGCCAAATAATGAAAGGGCTGCCAATTATTTGATAGGTTGTGCTTATCATATCATAAAGCCAGATGAAAAAAATATAAAACTATGACCTAGGTTTCTAACTTGATTTTAACCCGTATTGAAAGGTGTATATATATAGAGAGATAGAGAGAGAGTGAGTTGAGTAAGATATTTTACGTAGAAGTAGATGAGCAAATTTTTCAAGGCAGACAATATATACACACATACCTATATATATATATATATATATATCAGAGTGGTGTTATGAATGGAGTCCTTGAAAGGTTTATTAATAATTTTTAAAAATTTATTTATATTTCATTCTACCAAATTTTTAGCCCGACTCTTTAAAAAGGGGGAAAAAAAAACTATATAATATTATTGATATGCTACTTTGGAAATGGGCTCTTTCGATCCACACCAATGTGTCGACCAATATGCTAAACTGTTTAAATCCTATTTGACCTATAATGGGTATTGGACAAATTACGTAGAGTTATACGGAGCAATCCTACTTGAATGATCTTGTGGAGCTCCAACCTCTCGTCAAAGGAGGTTGGTCTTTCACTGCACGAGTGATTAGTAGTGTAGCCTTAGCTATCTCTCACTTACCCTGGGGGATCTTAGAGTTTGCCCTAGTAAGAAGATGCATTGGATGGATTTTCCCATTATATAAATCTACTTGCCATGTTTAGCACGATCCTCTCCACTGTAAATACAACCTGATTGTTCTACTTGCAATCGTTCTCATTTGCATATTCAACAACGTCAATCCAACAAATCTTTTTCCAATATATAAGATATATATATATTATTTAATTTTTCAATCTTAAAATTATCTGAATTTCTATGTCTTGATTCTCACACCCTAATCACCAATATTATCATAATTATGAAATAGAAATCAATGAGATACGGAAAATATAGTTTTTTCAAATGCCTAACTTCAAATAGAAAGATCATATACTAAACAAATACAAAAGCAAAAAAAAGTCTCTAAAGCATTTTCTTTTACCTAAATAGATGAACAGAGCCATAAACAAGGTGAGTTGACTTTTTAAAGGGTTAGACCTAATTAGACTTAAATATTATTAAAGAAGATTTGAGTTCATTTTTATTGATCAAAATGTGAGCTCAAATTCAACTTGTAAGCTTATTCAGTATAACATGCTCAAATTTGAGCTCAAGCTTAACCTTGTTTAACCGTATAACCTTATTATATATGTGTGTGTGGTTGAGTAATGCTTAAACTCAAACTGTTGAGCTTGTTAATAGGTCTATGCGTAAATTTGAAGAGGAGTTCAATATCGACTGTTTAAATAAATGAGTTTTATTTTGAGTTCAAGCTCTTCTTATTTAGAAAACAAGTATGAGCCAAGTCAAATTTAAAACACACCAAATTTAAATAACTTGTGAATAGTTCAACTCATATACAATCTTATCAATACAACTGCCTATATCCAAACGTACCCGGTCCAGGGTACCTGCATGGTCTAATTTGAGATTTCAATCTTTTGTTTAGAAAAAAAAAATACAACAGCAAAAGCCCAATTCAGACTTAGTTTATCTATATAGGAAACTAATAGTAATACTACCATGTTATATTTGGTACACTGAAATTATCTAAAATGAAATGGATTGGGATCAAAGAAATAGCATGGAATAGAATGAGAAATTCATTCATGCGTTTGGGTACATCTACGGAATGGAACAAAATAAATTGACTATTTACAAGAAAATACTCTTTTTAATAATTATGAATAATATATAGATGGTTGGACAAAAATGTAATATAAATAATTAACATGATTGAGGCTGGAATCACGTAATTTCCCAAAGACAAAATCAAATTCGGAATCATGATTCCGGTTTTTAAAATCACTTACAAACATAGGAATGGAAATAAAATCCAAAATTGTGAGTTCGTTCCAGGTTAATCTTACATATCCAACATACCATTACAACTTAAGACGATTGACATATCAAGGAGCCTAAAAATAACATTTGGAAGGTCTTTTAATGGCCATACGTTTGTGTTGACATTTTGTACAAGGTTTCGTTATTTTAATCTTTTTACAAAATTGATGTATGAAAAGTATGTTTTCAATTCTTTTTGAAATCCTATTAAAAATTGTTTCCATGTTACGTATTCTTGTGAAACCAATAGACCTGCTCAAGAACAGAAATATGTTGTTAATGTAGTAGTAGTAGTAGTTCCCAAATTGATTTCTTCATTAGAATTTGGAAATGTCAATAGCTATTACTGATTATGAGATCGTTATCTTCATTTTCTTGTTGACATTGATACTACTCTCTTGCTTTCTCTTTCGCAATTAGCATTATTCTCGGTGGGATTGCTTAGTTTGATTCAAACTTGTTTGTAAACAAGTCAAACTAAAGTCCAAAATGAGAATTATTTATTTAAATGAGCTACGTTGTTCAAACAACGATGTAATATGTGTGTATAATACATTTTGAGGTTTTTAAACTTCAATCTTCATTTATATTTGGTAAGACAAAATGAACTTTCATACCAAGCTGACAAGCTCAAGCTTTAGAGTTCTTATATGAACCCAAGCTTGTGCTTTATAAGTTCGATAAATGCTTTACTTATTATAGGTTAAATAAAAAAAATTTAATATTTTCAATTATAGTAGATTTTTTTTTCTTCCATCCAATATTAAGTGATTTTTTCTTGACTCTAAAAGATTCCCTAATGGTATCTGTCAAAAAAAAAGAAAAAATTGAAAGGGCTATGAATTATCCAATAGATGATGCTAATCATATAATAAATCCAAATGAAAAAAAATACTTATATATAAAACTATAACACTAGGTTTCTAATTGTGACATTTTTTTTCTATTTTACATAATATTGAATCTTAACATATATTGGAAAAAAAAATGTAGAGTTGAGTAATACCTAAAAATACACAAACAAATTATTCAAAGCACATAGTATATTTGTTATAAATTGTTATAATGCTATATAGTATTATTAGTAATCCATTTTGGACATGAGGTTTTTTAATTTCAATCGACTTGTTTGACCAATGAACTAAACTATTTGGATCTTGTCCAACCTTTGATAGACATCGAAAAAGCTGCATAGGATTATATCGAGTAGTTCTACTCGAGAATAGCCAAGTCACCTCTTCCCAATGCTAGACTGGATGTCTTGTAATGATCTCATTGAGCTTTAACATGTTTGCAAAAATTGATCTTTTGTTACATGAGCAGTACCTAGATGTAATCTTAGCTATTTCCAGCTTACTTTCAAAGATTTTAGAGCTAGCATTCGGAGAGGAAGGTAGAGATTGATTGTACACATATGTTCAATAGCTTCTTTTTCATTAACAATTGTGTTTAGGATTCAAATTTAATCATATATTGAATAGTTTAATAAATAGGATCATAATTTTGCCCTTCTTTTCTTTTCCACTATCCGATTGATTTTCTTAAAAGACATATATTCATGCCGTTTGCTATAGGGTGCTTTGCTATACTGAGATGATATTGATGAAAAAATGTCAAAGCAATAATACGAAAGTTGGCCGCTTCGCCTCGTCATATAAAATAATAATAAATAAATAAAAAGAAAACAGTTGGCTTCAGCCAAAGTCCAAACGTGACATTTACGTGCCGGCAAGATATGGCCTAGTATTTTAATTTGCCCTAAGGGCACGGTATTATTTAATTGGAAAACGACAACGCGAGCACGTGTTTGACGATAACAAAATATCTTTTCCACATACATTTTGGTTATTTTTATTATTTTTAAATAGTTATTTTTAAATAAAAAAATACATATTTTTGTTTATAAACAAATCAAACAGATCAAATATTAATAAGATACAGATAAAATATAGATGCAAATCAACTAAATATAAGATACATATAAAAATAAGATAATCCAAATAGACCCTTAAAGATAAAGTATATAATAATATAAAAAATTATTTTCTTTTATTGTTAGAAAATAGTAATTTGAATTTAATCTAATTCATTAGAAAATCAATTAGAAATAAACATCGAGAATCTTTTATATAAGGTTTATTTGGTACATTAATTTTTATACATTTATATTTATTATGCATAAAAATACACAATTTGATATTTTAATTTTAGTTCCCAAATTTTGTCTATTTTTTAATTTGCTATATGAAGTCTAAAAGTATCAAATTGAATCTACAAATTTTATAATTAATTATTTAAATTTTATCTATTTTTACAATTAATAATCTCATTTAGATATTATAAATGACCTCGAAAACTTGATAAGCAATAAATTTACAAGTATAATCTTCAACTAATTAATTTTTATTTTAGCATAGTTATTTTTTTTATAGCAGCTCCAATGATACTTAATCCTTTGTTAAAAAAAAAAAAAATGAAAGCTTTTTAAATTCATCACACACTTTTGGAAAGCAAAAGGAAAGAAAGATAATAAGATGGCATTTGGATCAAATAAATTTAAAAAATAGATAATTTAAACTCATTATTTTAAGAATATGCTTATTCATACTGAATTAAGCTCGACTCTTGGAAAGACAAATTTGGTTAAATGTTCATGAGGAGAAAATGTTTTAAATAATATATATGCTGACAAATATTCAAAGAACAACAAACAAATATAATAGAGTAAAGTAAAATACAAAAAGGAATCTGAGTTAGTGGATATGCAAGGAGGATAAGCCTCAGGCTCCCAATCACTCACTCAACCAGATTACTCCAAAATTCACAGAAAGTGTCCTAAAACATCAGGTTTATGTGTGTGTTAACTTTTAGAAAGTTCTGGTCTTTATCTCAAATACAAAAGCGAGAGCAAAAGGGAAGAGAGTGACTGAGTGAGACATTTTGTACCGTTAGGCACAGTTTCCTCCCCCACCAATTTCAGCCGACTTCAATCTTTCCTTCAAGACACGAGTTTGATTTAAAATAACTCATTTTATTTTTTAAAGTGACAATTAGTGAGTTTAATTTGTTTACTTTTTAGATTATCTTAATTGAGATGATATTTTCATAATTTTATATTAAAAACATTATTTATTTCTTGTCCAACTCAATAAATAACTGATTGCATTAATTAATATGTTTATTATATTTTTTAATACATTCCTTTAATATTTATATATATATATTAAGTTACTCAAAAATACATGCATGTTAGTTTATATATTTATTTTACTGACGTAACTTGAAAGTTAATTAATTCCGTTATTTTATTATTTAACCAAAAGTGAGTCAACCCAATAATTAATGCCTAACGCGCTACGGCTTTAGCGCAGTTTCGAATTGAAATCTGAAAGATAAAAGGGAAAGAAAAGTCAAAAAAACCATCAACATCACTTCCCTTCTCTTTTTTTTTTTTTGCCTCATCCCTTCGCTTTTCCGATAATATAATTTTTTTTCCCCTTTCAGTTCTCCGTGCTTGTTGATTTATTTTGATTTTTTTAAGTTATAAATGAGAATCCCTCTGATTTCATCATCTTCTCCTGTTGATTTCTATCCTAAAATCTCTCTTTTAGGGTTTTAAAAGATTTCCAACTTTTTTTTCCCCATTCCTATTCATTCAATCAAATTTTATATAATTCATAGTGCCTTTGTAGGATAAGATCGACCCCAATTTTCCTTGATTGGTGGCTAAACAGTCTCCACCTGCCCTTCATCGAATGGCTAATCTCCCTATCTGGTTAGAAAGATCAACAATTGGCCTATGAGGACGTTTCGTTGTCATTACTTTATAATAGCGTAATTGGAAAAATTGCCAACATCAACCTGTGTCTAAACTCGAACTATATTTCACAATTTGATTAAAAAATTATATCTAAATTCTATCTGCATGTAATGTATTTAATTTATTTATAAGTAAAAATATTTATTTTTTTATTTATATCTATTTTTTAATAAATAATTTATTTAGAGATAACAAAATGATAAAAACCAATGAACCAAACATGAGTTAAATCTAAATCTTTAAAAACTATTTTAAATATAGTAGATTTTTCCTCCAACAAATATGAAGTGATTTTTCTTACTCTTAAAAAGCTCCCCTAATGGTATGTGTCAAATAATGAAGGGGCTACGAATTATTTGATGGGTGGTGCTAGGTTTCCAACTTGTTACGATTCCTATATTTTGTATAAGATAGAATTTTAACCTGTATTGGTCGAGTAAGATGTTTTTGCCTAGGAGTAGATGAACACATTATTCAAAGTAGACAATAGTGGATTCATGGTCTGTTTGTTTAATCTTTTTATGGTGAATTTGATATATATCTATATACAAATACATATATATTGTTTTCAAATAGATGTTTGTCAAAAAATAAATACAGATAAAAATAAATATTTTTACTTATACATAAATCAAATATAACATATGTAAATATGATACGGATAACATACAAATGCAAATTAGATACATATAAAAATCATACATTCCAAACAGACTCTTATATGCTTATCATAACTGTTGTAAATGGAGTTCTTGAAAGACTTATTAATAATTTTTAAAAATTTATTGTTTTTTCTTTTTTTACCAAACTTTTACCTTGACTCTTTAGAAAGGAGAAAAAAAAAAAATACTACATAGTATTATTGTTATGTCGTGTTGGACGCCATAGAGGAATGATCTTGCAGAGCTTTAACTTGTCTTTAGAGGTCGGCTTTCCCCAAGTATGCTATTCACAATCATTCTCTTTTGCATATTCAAAAACATCAATCCAACACTTTGGGGCAGGTTCTCATATCTAAAACGAACAATTATTTTCTCATAGTACTTTCATTGTCTACCAAAATCTTACATAATATGTAGTTTATTGGAAAAAGATGACTGGAGCAGATAATAATCAAATGTCTTTTTATACATACATACATTAAAGATAAAATATGTAATAATATGATTTTTTTCATTTTTTATGTTAAAAAATAATTTGAATCTAATCTAACTCACTATAAAATCAATGTCAATATTTAATCTATCCCATAAATTTTTAAAAATAAAACACTGAGAAACTTTTATTAAAGTCTTAGGATATATTATTTTTTAAAACATTGTTTATATATATTGTCCATAAAAACACACAATTTGATATTTTAATTTTAGGTTATTTTAATTTAAAAGCAATCTATTTTTTCAATTAACTATTGAAGTTTAAAAGTGTGAAATAGATACCTATAAATTTTGTAATTATTTATTTAAAATTTATTTACTTTTATAATCAATTACATTATTTAGTAAAATAAATAATATCATAAGTAATAAATTCACATTTTTAAATACATAAATAGGTAAAATAAAGGTATAGGGTTTAGGGTAAAGGTTTTGGTACGAAATTTTAAGTATTTTGGGTAGTTAAAATTTTTTTTATAGCACCTTTGCTAAAAAAAAAATCTAATAATTCAATTACAATTGGATATAGTATGAATCATTGGATAATAATGGAATCATCGATTGAAAAGGATTATTTATTTACTCCCTCAATAAGTAACCGAGTTGCATTAATTAATGCATTTTACATTCCTTTAACATTTATTTAAGTTACTCAAAACAAAATGTATGTTAAATTTTATATATTTATTTTATCAACGTAGCTTGGAAGTTAATTAAATTAAGTCAGTTATTTTATTCTTTCATCGAAGTGACAAAGTCAATGAGTCAACCCAATGACGCGCAATTTGGAATTGAAATCTCAAAGGGAAAAGG
Organism: Combretum micranthum; assembly: GCA_024138025.1. NCBI lineage: Eukaryota > Viridiplantae > Streptophyta > Magnoliopsida > Myrtales > Combretaceae > Combretum > Combretum micranthum. Next base: position 1,850,830 of record JAMXBD010000104.1, read on the forward strand.
GCAAAGGGAAAGAAAGAAAAGTCAAAAAATCCACATCCCTCCTTTTCCGATAATTAAATATTTTGATCTTTTCTTTTTTAATCCCCTGTGCCTGGTGATCCATTCTGTTGCTTCTACCATAAATCAGACTCTTTTTTATTTCCTTATATTGTCTTGTTCATTTCAATCTTAAAATCTCCTCTTTAGGGTTTTAAAAAATTTGCTTTTTTTTTTTCCCTGTTCCTATTCATTCAATCAATTTTTATCCAATTCACAGTGCCTTTGTCAGACTGACTCCAAATTTCCCATTCCTTTTCATATTTCATCAATACCCAGTTGAAGAATTTTGTTAATTTTGCCCCTCTTTGTGAATTAGGATTGAATTGGATTTGAATATTTCTATAATCAATTGTTATTATTTTGTTTTTCAAATGCTATTTTTGAGGTTTTCCCACTAAATTTTGGTACTCTAATCCCAAAGGGCACTTAGGCTTTGAACTTTTTTTTTTTTTAATCTTATGTTTTGGTGTTGCCTTTAGTCTTTATAGTGAAGAGAAACCTTGTCAATTATGTAACTTTAAGCAGAAAATCCAAAAAGAATTTAACTGTCCTTTAGTTTATTGCTTTTACTTTAAAAGGGTAGATTTTCTTTTACGGTTTAAAGTAGTCTGATTTATTGTTTCATACGTGAGATAAAAAATTCAAAAAAGAGTTTCAGAGAATGAAGCTTTATGTACGTGTCAATGAAGCAAGAAACTTGCCAGCAATGGATCTGAATGGTTTAAGTGATCCATATGTGAGGATGATGTTAGGGAGGAATAGGTTTAGGACTAAAGTTGTGAAGAAAACTCTGAATCCAACTTGGGGGGATGAAATTGGATTTAGAGTGGATGATCTGAATGATGAAGTTGTCATAACTGTTTTGGATGAAGATAAGTATTTTCATGATGATTTTATTGGTCAAGTTAAGATTCCGGTTTCTCAGGTTTTCAATGCTGAGAATAGTTCTTTGGGTACTGCTTGGTATACATTGCAACCCAAGAATAAAAAATCAAAGAACAAGGAATGTGGTAGGTTTCTCCTAAGTATCCTTTTGTAGTGTGCATGAGTATAAGTATGTCTTTTCCTGGGTCTGAGCTTTTGTAAAGTTTTGTGTACTGGTAGTTCAAAGTCACCCTCTTTGAGAACCACGCTCTGTGTCCGCTCAATCACATGTTTTCATTTATTAGTGGAAATACGAGTAGTCGATAAGGCATTAGACATACTTCATACATGATAGTATGTGATATTTTTGTTTAGTTTATTGAAGATGGTGCATTCCAATATAAAGTTATATTGAGTTATTTTTTAGCAGGGTGCCCTATGGATAAACTGCAGCTGATTAGGATATTTTTGGCATTGATGGTTTTTGAGCTGACCCGACCTAGTGGAATAAAGGGTTGAGTGTTTTTGTAGTCGAAGTTACTTAGACTTCTCTTTAAAGATTAGGTACACTTGTCATTAATATCAAGCATTCAGATTTCCAGTATTTGGGAGTTGCCTTGCATATTGATTCGGCTGTGTGTGACTTGGAGGAGTGTGATATGCTTTAGGGTCTGATTGGATTGTTTGATTTTTATTTGAATCGTATTTATATCGTATCTATATATGTAATGTATTTGTACATATTTATTTAGTCTGTTTATGAGTAAAATTATAAGTTTTTTATCAGTATCTATTTCACAAATATTTGTTTGAAAATGATAAAAATATGATGGCAAAATGGCTAGAATATGATGAGACAAACAATATTCAAGTTTTCGTTGACTAGTCGCAAGCGATAAAGTCATTGTTTGGATAAATGCCAATCACTTTATTTGCAATTAGATATTGAGTTAAACTCCTACTAAGATTATATATGCGACACTGATTTCTATATCAAGATCAATTTCTTTTGTCATTTGGATCTTAAATTCCTAAATCTTATTATCTGAATGAGTGATCTGCATTTTGTAATAGTCCAGGGTCTTTTTGCACGATGAATGCCTGAATTCATGCATTTTACACACATCATTCTTTGCTGCACAATGCGCACTTGAGTATATGCATGCCATTGGTTTAGTTACTAAGCTTATATATTGTTCTGCACATAGCTGTTTTAATGATGTGTTTATTTGGCTTATCAGCTGTAACTTAGTAAAATATGATAGTTTTATTTTTGCTGATTTCTTTGTTATTCTTTTATGTCAGGCGAAATTCTTTTAACGGTATATCTTTCTCAAGGCAGTGCATTGCCAGAAATGAATGCCAATGGAGAAAATGTACCCCATTCACAGAAACATGCAGACTTGGTTGATTCACCTGCCCCTATATGTCCATCACCAGCATGGTCTTCTCCAGGAAGAATGGATGAGGTTTCATCCTCAAAGGAAGAGAAAGTATCTGTACAGAAAACTTTTGCTGATCGCATTGCTCATATGTTTAATAGGAATACTGATGCATCATCAAATGCTCTGGTAGGGCTCTGACACACAAGAACAAGCTGAAGTTCCCAAACCTGAACATTCTGAAAGCCAATCAGAGGACCAATTTGCAACTGGTACTTTTGAGGAGCTTATTAAAATCATGGAGTCCAGAGATCAAGTAGGTGAAGTTCCTAGCAATTTCACTGGGGGAGTACTTCTCGACCAACTCTATGTAATTGCACCATCTGAACTGAATGCACTGCTCTTTTCACCTGACTCAAACTTCATGAAATCAACGGCAGAAGTTCAAGGGCGTACAGAGTTAGTCTTAGGTTCGTGGAAATTTGAAAATGATGGTGAGAATTTGAGAAGAATGGTCACATATGTCAAGGCCGCAACCAAATTAATAAAGCTACGAAATGCTTTGAGGATCAAACTTACTTAAAAGCTGATGGGAACATTTATGCTATTTTTGTCAGTGTGAGCACTCCGGATGTCATATATGGGAATACATTTAAGGTAGAATTGCTTTATAGCATTACACCTGGACCTGAGTTGCCATCAGGAGACAAGTCTTCGCATCTGGTAATATCTTGGCGAATGAATTATCTTCAAAGTACTATGATGAAAGGAATGATAGAAAATGGGGCCCGACAAGGCCTTAAGGACAGTTTTGACCAGTTTGCAAGTTTACTGAGTCAGACTATTAAACCAGTTGACTCAAAGGACATTGGATCTGACAAGGAACAGGTTTTGGCTTCTCTTCAGGCGGAGCCACAATCAGACTGGAAGCTTGCTGTACAGTTCTTTGCAAATTTCACTGTTGTGTCAACTCTTTTCATGAGCTTGTACTTGCTTGTTCATATGTGGTTAGCTGGACCAAGTGCAATTAAGGGGCTGGAATTTGTTGGATTAGACCTGCCGGATTCAATTGGGGAAGTTATTGTATGCGGAATACTGGTTCTTCAAGCTGAGAGAGTGCTGAATTTGATTTCTCGATTCATGCAGGCCAGAGGACAAAAGGGTAAAATTTGCATGCAAATCTTTCCTACTTTAACAGTTGTTGAAAACTAGGCCTCTGTCTAATTTGTCTTGGCAAAGTCTTTTTGGTGCATGGCTTATTAAATTTAATTGTGCAGCTTCAACCGTGTTTCTATAGCCAGCATGATATTACCTTTTCCATCGTGACATACGTGTTCATTTGGCTCTGCTTTTGTGTTGAACTCGGATGCTTAATGACCCTGCCAGCATATTTGAGAAGCTGGCCCTTCTTAGCTCTTGTTTCAAATCTAGCTTATCCCTTTCTTTCTTTTCTTTATTTTAATATTGAAATTTAGGTAGTGATCATGGCGTAAAGGCCCAAGGCGATGGGTGGCTGCTGACAGTTGCCTTGATTGAAGGATGTAATATAGCAGCTGTTGATTCAACTGGGTACTCTGATCCTTATGTTGTCTTTATGTGTAATGGAAAGACCCGGACAAGCTCAATCAAGTTTCAGAAAACTGACCCTCTGTGGAATGGTGAGCTTCATATTCTTCCTTTGATTAATGCTGTTGCAAGTGGATGTTGGAGTAAAAGTAATTATGTTTTAACTGGTCAAAGAGGGATTAAGTAAATTGTCATGATTCTGTTGGAACTTTTGCAGAAATATTTGAATTTGATGCAATGGATGATCCCCCTTCGGTGTTGGATGTGGAAGTTTTTGATTTTGATGGGCCTTTTGATGAAGCTACATCGTTAGGACATGCCGAGATTAATTTTGTAAGATCCAATATATCAGACCTTGCTGATATTTGGATTCCTCTTCATGGAAAGTTAGCTCAGGCATGCCAGTCAAAGCTGCATCTAAGAATCTTCTTGAATAATACAAGAGGGAGTAACGTGGCGAAGGAATATATTAGTAAAATGGAAAAAGAGGTTGGGAAAAAGGTATAGATAGTTACATTGTTCTCATCGAAGTATATGTTGGCATCATGATCAATAATATAATTTGTGTTATCCAAAAATTCTCTGTTTATTCCTTTGTTCAATCATACAGATAAACATGCGGTCTCCACAGACAAATTCAGCATTCCAGAAACTCTTTGGTTTGCCACCTGAGGAATTTCTCATCAATGATTTCACATGTCACTTGAAACGAAAAATGCCTCTCCAGGTCCTCTTTTAAGTTTATTTTTTATTATTTATTTATTTAATTTTTGGGATCTATCACAAATGAAAGAAAGTGCAATTTTTTTTTAATATATAAATTTTGGTCTTTGGGCAATTTGGCGCTGGCATCTTAAGTAGTAATTGCTTGCTTTGTGCAGGGACGGCTTTTTCTTTCTGCAAGAATCATTGGCTTTCATTCAAACTTGTTTGGGCAGAAGACCAAATTTTTTTCCTCTGGGAGGACATAGAAGATATTCAGGTTTTGTCTCCCACTCTTGCATCTATGGGAAGTCCAATTGTTGTCATGACTCTTAGGCGAGGCAGGGGGATGGAAGCAAGGCATGGTGCAAAAACACAAGATGCAGAAGGGAGGCTGAAATTTCATTTTCATTCCTTTGTATCTTTCAACAACGCTCAAAGGTAAGAGTGATTATGCAGTATGTACTGTTGTCATGTGGGGATGCTTGGATATCCTTTAATGCTTTCAGAACTATATATTATGTTTTATCATTAGGACAATCATGGCTCTTTGGAAGGCTAGATCTTTGAGTCCTGAGCAAAAGGTAAGAATTGTTGAAGAAGAATCTGAAGAAAGAAGCTTGTTATCTGAAGACAGTGGAGCTTTTCTTGGCCTTGAGGACTTTTTGTTGTCTGAGGTTTATTCTTCTGCTCTCATGGTACCGGTAAGCTCTTTTTTTGGATCTCTTCCTTTTTTAATTACAGGGCCAAAACTAAAAATGGGGCAGAAAGTACGTTGGTCTGATTGCATAGAGAAATAGATGCAACATTCATTAATCTTTTCACACATTAGAAAATAGGATCCACATATGGGTCCGCTTCTATGTGTAGATTCAAAAAACCTGTGTTGAGAAGTAGTGGAAACTGTCCATATTAGACGCATGTGGATGTACTTGTCTATTTCTCCTAAAAATGTTGGATGTTTATTGTGTATTTCTATTTTTGTCTTCTTGCCTCTCTCTCTCTCTCTCTCTCTCTTCTCCTTCCTCTCCTCCTCTCCCTACACACCTTCATGAGACAAGTTGGATTAAGTGTTTAATTTTACTGGTTTCTATTTTGACTGCTCATCTTGCATTCTCTTGTAAGTGTTTACCTTTTCATTTCCTTGTTATCGACACTTTGTTTGGCCGCTCCAGACTGGCTTTTTTATGGAAGTTTTTGGTGGAGATGATTTGGAAAGAAGAGTCATGGAGAAAGCTGGATGTATTAATTATTCTTACACCCCATGGGAGTCGGAGAAACCTGATGTATACGAGAGGCAAATATATTACAGATGTGATAAGCGTGTTTCCCGTTATCGGGGAGAAGTTACTAGTACTCAGCAGAAATCTCGCTTGTCAGACAAAAATGGTTGGCTTTTGGAAGAGGTTATGACTCTCCATGGGGTTCCCCTGGGTGATTATTTCAATGTAAGTGTTTGGATGTAAAAAATGGTCTTCTCTTGGCGTGTCTGATTGATTGTCTGGTCTATAAATGCACATTTTAGAGGCTTTGTTGAATGTGTGTATTTTTTTGCTGATTTGCAGCTTCACCTTCGGTATCAAGTTGAAGATGTACCATCAAGATCAAAGGTTTGCAATGTACAAGTTTTCTTTGGTATTGCATGGCTGAAAAGCACCAAAAATCAGAAGAGGATTACTAAAAATATTCTTGAAAATCTTCAAAATCGGTTGAGGGTGATGTTCAGCAGCATTGAGAGAGAATTCACATCTAGTTGAATAGAGCTGCTGATTTCATAGCACTGTGATATCCTTGCTGAACCAAATATCCTCTAGAGAAAGGTCTCCGTTGTGGTACATTTCTTCTTGTGCACCTTCTGTGAAGTAATTTTGCTGGAGCTCCATTTCATGTTACAAGGCCTTTACACAGCGGTTATTGAACACATCTAATTATGCCGAATGCTGAGACATGAAACTGGAGATAGTGAAATCTGTCCTTCAGGCTCTTTATTTCGGGAGAGAGAGGAAAACAAGATGTATAAGGATTTAGGATCTGCCGAGGCCTAAAGTGCAGGCTACCATTTGAATAGTTTGCACATCAGCTAGCACCATTCTTAAAGTTTTTCATCCTTTGTTGAGCGGAGCTCATATGTATATGTATTGTTTTTTGTACATAGGAAGATGTTAGAGCATAGTTCCCTTTACCTTTACTCTTTTGTCCAACAATGGGGCTTTAAAGAGAAGATGATTTGTTTTGTTGGCCTCCTTGAACATGTTTTCCACTATTCAGCTTGAGCTCATGTTCATCCTTATTGAGCTTTATGTTATTACGTGAGTCGGCTATATTGTTTCAGCACCAGCTTGAAACTGGATGTTGGGTCAATACTTATCAAACACAGATGAGATGTAAATCAAATGCCAGATTATAATTTGATCTGATATTGATAAGATAGGCATAGCAAAAGCTACGGGTTAGACTCCACTACTGTAAAAGATTGTTAATAATCTTGAAAAGTTGCTTTAATACCTACTTTACTATATTGCCATTGGATAATGTAAGAGGAAATGCTAAAATTAAAAGTAAAGTTACTTAAAATTATCCAAAAAAAAAAAAAAGTGTGAGAACTATTACTTTTTATCTCTTATCTATATTATTAATCGAAATACTTATAATTTTGACTCCAGACCCTGTGAAAGAATAATTATAATAATGAAAACAGTTGAACCTTTTTCAAATACTTTCATGCCTACAGCTCACAGTCATATGAATTCCATAATCCCATGTTTTGTGATACATCCACATCTTTTAAATTCACTCTCTCTCACATGCCTGAATGCGTTTAATCAAAAGTACTAGGTTGAATGTTTAATTATAAATGTATCATCTCACTTTTTCCTTTTTTCATTTTCCAAATACCAAACCTGAATGGAGGTAATTATTTCATAAAGAATATACATCTCGTATGATTTCAATAATGTTTTTTTGTCTTCTATCTTTATGATTGATTTGAAATACTTATTTTTGTATATCCATTACTAAGATTGAGTGAGTAATCCTATCGTATAGGATACCCTCCCAAACCTTACTCGACCAAGTAGTGTCGAGTGGGTATTAAGGCCATAGGGTATGGTAGGATACGGGTACATGTACATAGGGTAGGGCAAATGTACGGGTTTTTCATTTCAAGTATTTATCTGAAATCTATACTTAATAGTATAGAGGGTACATATTTTAAGGTATTTTATATCTCTTATTAAATATTTTAAAATAGTGTTACTATGTAAGAAATAAATAACAATACACCATTTTTATTTTGTTTTATTTTATTTTATTTTACAAGCACTTTTTGTTCAAGATTATTTTTTATAAATCACCTTTCGAAAATTTTTTATTATAGAAGAAGTTACATTGTTTTATTTTAGAAGACTTATTGTTTTTATTTTAAAAGAACTATACTTGTATATATATATTTGAACTCTCAAATTATATAGATTTGCTTGTTTATCTTTTAAGACTAACTAATATAAAAATAACTCTAAAGTTTTAAATTTTGAATTTGCTGCAAATTTTACAATTTTATTTAATATTACATAAAAAAGTTGTATTGGTATTTATTATAAGTTTAAATTTTCACGCATAAATAAATTCTAGATATCGCAAAACTTGTGATATTAACAAATTATCCATTAAAATTTCTTAGTTAGTTGACTGCAATCATCAAATTAAAACCCTATATGCATTGTATGATTAATCTTAGGTAAGCATACATATCAATTATGGTACATATTAGCACATGGTCGTTTTACTAGGACCTATAATTACTAATAGTTACCCTATTTGTACTATGTAGCAAATATGAGCCAATTAATACTAATGTATCTACGTAATTAATTAATTAACTAATCCTAGCAAATGAGTATACGCTTCTAAAAATGTCAATCACAAGACATACGCTTGATCTTGATTCACTACTAACCTTGTAATTCATTCCTTTGAAAATAGCATTAATGATTCATTTAGTTTCTTGAACTGCTGGAACTATTAATATCTTTCAAGAATATTAATTTCTAATCCTAAGTGATTAATGGAAATGTCTTTCATCTTAATTGTACATAGAATTGCATTATAGTTCAAGATTCCTATCAAAGATTAATTCTTTATGTAGAAAGTTTATGTAGTCTACGTCTACATTCAAACTTTTTTATTCATATTAGATCTATCTTATCAATTAATTTTTCGACCTATTTGACAAGAATCATACAATGATAAATATTGCCACTTATTAAGTAAAAAAATAATAACACATGAATAGACTCAAGAAAGCACAATTTCAATTAATGAAACACTTGACTCACTACATTCGAGCTAGAGTTTCTCAAGACTATGGTATAAAGATTTATTTTTCCATAGATAAATGATCATAATGATAGAATAAAGAAAAAAAACAAAGAAGTCATGATTACAACCTTTAAAATGAAGTTTTAGGATCTTCAATGAAATCCACGTTTCTCCACTTAAAAGAACCTATTTTCTCTCTAGAGTCCATAGGAACAAAGATGTGTATGTTTAATGACGAGTTAAGGCGGCTATTTATAAGAAAAGGCAAAATATCTTCTACATGACCATTACACGACCGTGTTTGAGGCATTATAGGATCAAAAACTAGTGATAGCATAGAAAAAAGGGCTGCACGACCTCGATCACAGCTCGTGCAAGGTGCTTGTGTAGGTCTCTAAACACTTCTAATCACTTTTCGACTTCTACACATGTATGATGTACAATTTGTGTAGCTCCTTGTGCACTTTAAAATCACTTGTTGGTTATAATTTGCTTCCTATGCTAGTATTTTATACAGCTTGTGTAGAAAGATCATATATGTTATAAGTATTCACTTTACTCAATTCTTCATCAAAATCTCCTTAAATTTATCAAAATGTCTTCATAAAGCTCTTTATCTTTTTTTTTTATTCCTAAAATTAACATTTTAACCAAATAAGTATAATTTTCTTTAATAAATTACATAAAAGTCATATAATATCATTCAAATCAATATAACTAATGTCTTAACACTTATCAAAATTCCTTTCCACATATCGTTCATAGTGAATATATAAAATTAAGGTGGTTTTATATATTACATGAAATCATGTCAGATACTTTAAACTTGAAGTTTAAGGAAGAAAGGAAAAGAAAAAAACTATACAGAGATTTTGTAAATAAATTACAAGTTCACAAGGAACCCTATTTACATAGTACAAGGTGGGTAAAAGATACCACATAGTAGGTTCCAAGTACAAATTTAATATCTTGTAGCTTACAGGGTAGAGTATGGATAGTGCTTCATATCATATCCCCATTGCACTTGCTCACCTCTACTTATTACGGGTAGCTGTCTATCAAGTTTCTTTAGTTTTGGATATATTATTATACTAAAGTTATTTTTAATTGTCCAATTTTTCTAAAATTTTATTAACAACAAATTGGTAATATAAGATTTGAATTTTTTTCCTAACTAATGTCTATGGTATTCAATTGATCTTTCCTTTTTAAGGACTGTGTATTATCACTATAGTTTACAAAGTGTTTTCATCAATTTTACTGATCTTTATAGAGACTTTGTCTCATACGTCACATTGGAATGGATTAAGTTTGAATTTATATTTGTCATAATAATTGAAAAAAAATTATAGAACTCTAATATCATTTAGTTCTAGCAACCATTTATACTACCGAATACTATATAATAGATATTATGAGGTCATTTTTTACTAGTTTGAATTGAATTGATTCTTGACTGGATAAGAGTAAGAGCTAAGGTTTTAAGGATTGAATTAAAGTTAGAGCAGGTCTTATAAAGGTCATCAAATATTTTAGACATCATTCACATTTAAGTTGTCTGCATGTAAAATGCTAAATTCAGTCAAATCATAGCTAATCAATTTTATGGATTCATATCTAAACACTTTACATGGAGATAATATATTTTATTTGAAGGGAATGGAGGCTTTGAAATTGCAAATGTTGAGTTGAAATTGATATTATCATGGGAATATTGCACGATTCTTATATTATACATGGGTTTTGTAAAATAAAGATAAATAACTTATATTGAAGGGTAAAAGTGTCATTTGTTGAAAAAAAGAGGATTTTATAGTCAACCATAATATTTATATATATGTTTTGTCAAATGGCAGACATGTGGTTGAAGATAAAAAGTAACAGCACAAAGTCACCATAAAGGCCACTAGCCTTGACGCCTATGCCGTCAACTTTGACCCTTTACACCACCAGCGTTGGACCAACCTAGATGGCTTTAGAATTGTTTCCAAATGTTTTAAGCTTCCAGCCTTTCCTATTCGGAAATTTAAAGGGTTTTTCTAAGTTTCTTTATAACTTGGCCTTCTCTCTTCTCTAAAATCATTCCTAAGCTTAGAAATCTCTCAAAAACCTCTCTATCAATAATTTTAACATCAAGAGAGATCAAGAATCAGATTAAGGTAAGTTGATCCTCTTCAATTATTTAGAGATACAAAGGAATGATCTTTTCCTAAAAATTTTCTTTTGGTTTAGAAGGAAGTTTTGGAGGAAACCCTTAGTTCTTGTTGGAGATTGTGTTCTACGATCAAAGGGAATCAAGATTTAAAGTTCTAGGTATGTATGAATCTTTTCTATCCTTGTGGTAATATATAAGTGATCTTTTTCTAAAATTTCTTGAATTATATTGAAGGGAGTCATGGTTTAGAGCAGTTTTTGGAGAAATCCTATTCTGTTGGAGATTCTATTGTTTTAAAATCAAAAGAGAAATGTGTGTATGAATTTAGGGTTTGTAATTCTTTTGGTTTTAGGGTTTAGATTATAGTATGATTATGATATTATGACTATTTTTTTGTGAAAATATATTGAGTGAGTATTTGATGATTTAGGTATTGTTGGTGAAATTATGATTCCTGTTCCTGAAACTAATCTGGGTACGACCTTACCTTATTTGCTATTTGTGTTTGTAGAATTAGAAATTGTAAACTGATTAATTTTATCTGGCTTTGAATTTGATTTGCTACTTGTCTATTGCTAGGTCTAATAGATTGGGAGGACCGTTGCTGCTACGACAGTGCCCTAATGATCCGTGTGTAGAGTTATCTCAAGTGGAGTTATGCATAGAGATGATTCCAGTTGTCTAGGAGAGGTACAAGTACAGTAGTCCAGGTGTGTGGGAAATTCCTAACACCAAGATATGCATATATTACTGTTTTTCATACTGGTTCTTTTCACGGAGTCATGAGTTAATTTGAGTTAGGACCAATGGCTAATAATTTAAAATTGTGTTGTTTGCTTGACTAATCAAAGATAATATCCTATTGATTGTTGCATATATCATTAGATTATATGTGAAATCTATATTATGCTTATTCACATGCATGTGTTTGTGGTATGGCGTATTGGGCATTTGTACTAATTCCTTTCCATTTTTCAGGAACGGGTGATAATCCAGTAGTTTTGATTTGTCAGATTATGATGTCTATGTCGACTATGGGAGGGGGGACCACAGTGGACCTGACCTTTTTACTGATATTTAGATATTCTAGTTTAAAGATAGACAAAATTAAAGATCTTATAAAGTTTTATAATGTTTTTATAAGTCTAAAGTTTTTATGAGATTTTTATTAAGATGTTTTAGTTTGATTTGAGTTGGCTCTTGGTTTATGGAAACTAAGTTGTTATGAAGTTTTATTATATGAAATGTTTAAAACAGATAACCCTTACATGAGAGTTTATTGTTATGTGACTCAAATTGTGAATATGATGGAATAATAGCCTTAGTGTGTTCTTCTCTAGTGAGGACACGTGGCGGATTGTAATGCCTTCATATTAGGACGTTACAAGTTCAAAGGAATAATACGTAGATGATACTAAGGAGTAAAATATATATATATATATATATATATATTGAGCATAAACCTTACTTGATTTTTAGTTGATCATTATTTGATTTTTAAAAGTGGACTTCATAATCTTATTTTATCATTAAATCTTTAGAGCTTGTGTGAAGCTAAATTATTTATAGGCTTGAGAGATTGATAATATTTGTCATATCATGTTGATGTTCATGGGATACTATTAAACTTACTCATTTCAAAGTTCTTTTAGTGAATGTGGGTTAAAGCTATTAGCCTACCTTGTTGAATCCAAGAGAGGTTGTGGTATTAACAATTTATTTATTTATTTTTTAGGTCTTCAACCTCAAGGTAGCTCATGATGCTTTTCACTAACAACAAAAATAAATTCACATGATAATTGGTAGGATATTAGGGGTTAAGAGTCTGCCTACAATCGTGTCTCTATACCTCTTACCTCATGATTATTTTAAAGTATGGATGCTAAAAGATTTGGAACGATGACATTAGACATCCAAAGAGGATGCTGTTTCCCTATAAATGTATGTATGTGTCTATATGTATGAATGTTTGTATTACACACTAAGGATCATCTCCTTCCTCTCGAAAAGCACCATAAATAATCTTTTATGGTCACTCAGTTGTTGTTGATTTGATTCTTATATCCTTCTTCCAAAATCCCTTTACTAACTTGAGCATCAAAGTGTTGATACTAGTTACACCCTTAGTGCCATTTAACTCACAAGTCTTCCTTTGTAGGCCTCAAATGTATAAAATCTCCCTTTTGAGTGCATATTCACCTTGAGAATCACGTAACCTAGGTTGGATTTTAAATTGTTTTTATAAAATTTTGTAATTTATATTTCAAAAAAGAAAACATTATATCTTTAGACATTTAAATATAAAATATTTAACTCTTCTAATATGATAATTCTATCTGTAATATTTAAGTGCTTTGAAGAAATTTGGTGTCCTATATTTATAGTTTTTTTTTTCTTTTAAAGTGGATTGATTATTTAGAAGGTTATACATAAGAAAAGAATAATATAAAAATGACATTTAGAGTAGTTATATAAAATATTAAGGGTGAGCAGACAATTCTCTTGTACAATATATCTATTTATATCTTACTTGGTTAGGTAGAATCTGAAAGAGTATTGAAAGTTATAGAACAAGTTTCAAGTATAGATATTTTTTAATCTACTCTCTCAAGTAAGATAAGGGTACTGTTGATGGTCTAATATGGACCATGGACCTTCTAAACTGAGTGCAACCCATTAACTCTTTGGATTGACCTATTGGGCTATGATTCGGTCTATGCTTGGAGCCCTACTAGGGCACTTGTCACATTAGTTCGGTGAACTGATTGACTCCATGAGCACTCGGTTGGTATTGTACTTGGCATCTCTTGAAATGCTCTCTTCATTCGGACTCAGTACATGTGAATGTGGATTAGTGGGTTTGTTCTACATCTACCGTAACTATTGCTAACCACCTATTCACCTACTATCCCATAATCTTTAGGCACACTCAATCGTTAGGGATCATCCGACTATGAATTACCATCTCCCCTCCTCGAGAACGACAATGTTGCTTAGACTATCTTTCATATTCATGACTTGTCTATAAATTGACATGCTTACTAGTTTAGGCATTGGAGTGGCCATGTCGGACCGAAACTTGATGTGCTACTAACCATATTTCCATTTTTAGGCCCATGATCCTTTCAAATCTAGTTTAGATCATCAATATTCAACCTCTACTAGATTAGAATTAGTTATAGCTACGATGTTATATTCTTGAAACTTGTACTCAATTTGTACTTTAATATAAATAAGGCATGGGGTTCAGGATATGCAAAAACATTATAAAAAGATAATTAAATAATACTGATAAAAGAAAAAGAATAATATTACTTAGGATATGCAAAACTACATTACAAAAAGATAATTAAATAATACTGATTAAAGAAAAAGAATAATATTACTATTCTTCTTAGGCGATAAATTTTTTTAAAAGAGCCTAAACCTATATATTGAAAACCCTAAACTATTACTTAAATGCCTAAAGTGTCTTCATGTTATCATTTTCCATTTTCCCTATCTTGTCTATTGTAATTTTTCAACTATAACAATACATCATCATTTACTAGGATGAGTGTTTAGTTGTTTATTAATCTTTAACATATGTTTTTTGGTTATATGTAATTGGTCTTTTAAGTTACGTGTTCATTATCTTTAGAAGTTAATGCATAAAATACTAATGGTAAAAGGCTTGTTTGCTACATGTTTCAACTTTATTACTATTCTAATATTATAAGAACAAGTTTATATAAGGAAAAACTTGAGATGTTAGGAAATTACTTTAAAAATGGTTTGCTACAATAGCAAATATATGAAAATAAGGCAATCCTCAATACTAAATGAAGCTGTATATATTACTTACAATATTTGATAAATTTGAAATTTAAAAAAGATAGAAAAAATATACAATTTTCATTGATACCCTTTACTTCATAGGTTTTACATGCTACTGAATACATGTTGGTTTCACTGTGCTATAAGATATATTTTGATCTAAAATTTGGTACTTATTGATGGTCAATTATGGCCCTAAGCCTAGTTTGACCCATCATGTGTTAAGGTTGATTCACTGGGCTTAGGTTCAACCTACCTCGACTCATTCAAAGCCTCCAAGGGCATTGACTCCCTTAATTCAAGTGGTTGATCCCTTGAATCATGTGTCAAACGAACCCTAATCTTGGTCATTTGGTATGCTCTCCACAACTGCTATTGATTCCACTAAGGAGGATGGTTAAACGTCAATTAGTGGCCTAATCCTTACATTCACAATAATTGTCCTCAACTTCCCTACTACTTGATGATTGTGTGACGTGTGCAATCGTTAACAGCTTGTCTTTTATAAATATCTCCTTTGTGTATTCTAGAATACAAGTATATTACTTTGATAACTCCTATACTCTTTGATCTTTATATATTTGAGATGCAACCTCACTTGATTGTCAGAGTGACCTAGTTAGGCAACCCTCGGCGAACCACTAACAATACTTTGTTTTGTAGCCTTAACGCACAAGCCCAAAAGTCTAGTCCTAGTACTCAAATTATTATCTACTAGATCTAAAATAATGATTAAATTTATAATTTACCTGAAAGTGTACAGATAGGACTTCATATTCTTTTTACCTAAGGATGCAACCTGGTCGAGGTTGGGATGGGTCATGTAAAACTCGACCCGACTCGGTTAGTTATAGGGTAACCAAAACCCCCCAATCATTCTCAAAGCCTGCCTCTATAAGGTTTTTGCAAACTGATTCCTGACCCTCTTCGAGTTAATTAGATTTTTATTTTTTTTTCTTTTATTGCAATGATGTAATTTCAATAATAAAACATAAATTACATAACATATTATAATGTATATAAGAAATTTAAAAAAATTAGATATAAATTTCATTTAATATGAAAATGAAATTATGAAAATTGTAATCGATTATGTGTATACATATTATTATTAAATTTTTGAAATTTTATTTTATATTTATACTGAGTTGGATTTTCCCATTAGGTTATATATGACCCTAAAGTCGACTCAAAATCTTATAAGGTTTTAATATGATACCTTAAACCTGCCCTAAAACCCCATAGGGTCAAACCTTATAAGGTTCTTAGCGGATTGGGTGAGTCGAGTACTCTATAATAACTCGCCTATTTACATAAGAAAAGGAAAAAATAATATAGTTTTTTTAAATTACAAAAATGCCACTAGAATCAAAATAATCCCAGTTTAGGTAAGTTGACTTCGTCTCTTCAAGAGATAAGATCTGCAAAAATATATCCCACCCCTATCATATCTCACATATCACTCTTTGTTTACATTAATTACCTGCCAAAATCATACACAATCAGCTATATAAAACATTCATTAGCCATCCACCAACTTCTAAACTTCATAACCAACCTAAATAGTATTCCCAAACTCAATCCATTCATTCATAGTCCTAAACCCAATCCATTCATTGACAATCCCAAACTTAATCCATCCAAACATAGTCCCAAACCCAATCCATTCATTTATAGACTTAGACCCAATCCATTCATCTTTCACTATAAACATAATTAAAAACTCATAAAATATAAAATGAGATTATTGCATTGTTATTTTTTTATTTACACTAAAAGTATATGGAAATGCTATAAACAACAAACATCAAAGAGAAGAATCCATATACAACAATCACAAAAGATGAAAATCTATGTACTGTCTACTACTGTGTGCCTCGCCTGCTTCATCCCCTCCTGGTAAAAGTCCAAAAAAATGGTGTACGCTGATGGACATTCTGATGGGGATGATGCTGCATAGATGGATCAACCTATGTGAGCATCTCATCCCCATCTCCATCGTTAACACTATAAGGCCAAAATGGGATAGGGTTTGGATCTATCTAGGTGAATCCCTCCCCCATATCATGTGGCAGTGACAGTTGCCTCTTTTATGGAGCAAGAGGCGTGTGAAACTCTGTATATGAGACATTTAGCATTAGGGTCTTATTTGGATGAGCATATGATGATGAGGATGGACTAGGCTCGAAATGATGAAACTGTGAAAGCCCAGGCTCATCGGGTGTGGGTACATGCAAAGGCAATGGTTCGTCTTTGATATCTACAGCTTTGGTTCGCCTTCGCTCCTGAGCCCCAACCCTGTCCTCGTCCACACCTCTCTCCAGTAGCCGATTGTCTCTTTGTAGGTTGAGGCTATGGGTCATCCGGTGCTGGTGTTGGTATAGTTACAAGCGCTGGTGCTGGATCATTCAAATTGAGCCCTATGAACTCGTCCACTACATAAATGACCTCTCGTTCCATGATAGGAGTGTTCTTTACTGGTATGTCGGGGACTCTGTAAATGAAATCATCTTGCAAGTGAGAGCAAACATTTAGATTAGTAGATACTGAACACAATATATATCCCTATATAGCCTATGTAGTCATTGAACTTACTATATACTGATTAATGGCCCTTGTACGAATGTCCAGCACCTCGTGATCAAACGACACTAGTCAAAATAATCTATAGATGTACCAGTAGGGATATTTAGAAGCTTAACTATGCGATCGCGACTGCCATCCCACTCAGCTACTCACTTGGCATGCTTCGCTGACCAGTTCCACTCGAAATGCCCTCATAACTCTAGCTCCTATAGAGCTCTCATATTAGTTAGAGGGTCTGGGATCCCCTGGAAACTACCAAACTGTCAAGTACCCTGTTTGGATAGTAATGCTCGACAATGTGGAAACAAACTAAAGGAGCCCATCCATACCAAATATCATTGCTAGCACGATGGTAGACGGGCATGGAGTCCATAATGACATGGTAAGGGTCTCGAAGAACCTGTTCAACCAAAAAGTGCACTATACATTATGAAAGGTATGGGTCTCTGGACGCTACTTCTCCACTACAGCTGTAATTAAGTGCCAATTTAGCTGTACAAATGGTATGGGAGCAGTACCTATGAAATCGGCCTGAGACCGCAATGGAACAAGTTAAGCATCTAGAACTGTAGGCATGCCAACCTACCGTCTCCGCCTTACCTCTCTACGGCGACAATGTAACACCACGTGCTCTTGCTTAAAAACAAACCCATCATAAACATTGTCTAAATGATCTACCTTATTGGATGAGGAAATAATCTTACTTGCCCTTCCCATGCTAGCCTCGATCTATATATAAGTTGTCCTGTAAGTATGGAGTCATCGACTGGTCCTGGATCCATCTACAAGGAAGAAAGTAACAAATAGTGTTAGCAGACACTTAAGTACAAAACGAAGCAATAACAGATAAAGTATGCCGCATAAGTGTAGTAAAACAAATCATATGAACAAAAAAAAAGAAAAAAAAACAATACAACTACAACTTAACTGGCTCGTAATTGTCTTACTAGTCGCTCGCCTATTAGGACAACTTCTGATATTGTACCTTGTCTACCACATAAATCGTATAGATAACATCGTAGGTCGTCAGGAATATCCATCTCATTCTGGAATCTTTTTCCTCTAGGCCTACCCTTTTTCCTAATAAATCCTAAGATAGGGTACTATTTTGGAATATTGAGAGAAGTCTGATTAGTCTTATCTATTGCAGGTATGAAGGATTGCCTATACACCCATAGCTGATTCTCCCATCTATACCATTACCCAACTTAGCCAACACAATTCATGTGCAAAGTACCCATTACTACCATTGCATGGGAGCATGTAATTTTATATGTCTGCCACTTATTGTATGTGTATTTACCTGTTCGCAACTCCACTTTTTGAATGTGATATCCCTTTTGGCCATACATTGTAGGGCGTGAAGCAGTTAGAATCTCAAATATTCGTTTCTAATAGTCGAAACATGTTACCCAATGTGCACTTGATACATTGTTCCACCTCTCAAACTTCTTTGCAGCATACATTGTCAACAACTTACCCAAATTCATTGCTTTGCTAGCCTTCTGTCTTTACTTGTTGAATTTTAAGTTGCAATTGTAAAACATTTTTTTCACTAATGTCGCCACAGGTAAGCACCAAGCATCTTTTAGAAGGAATTGTAACTTTTAGCCATGTTTGTTGTACCAAAACCAAACCTTTATGCCTTCATCGTAGGAGAAAGTCTACTTACAAGGATGCAACTCAAGAAAATATTTCGATGTCTATTGACTACTTTGCTTTGCTGCATTGAAGTAACCATGGAACTTCCCTATCTGAGTTTGGTATACTGCTCTTTTAACTAATTCCTTATATTCCTTACTTTTTTTTTCCCTTTGAGTTGAAGTTTTAGTAACATACCTGATACACCACCGCCAAGGCCAACCTCTAGGCCACACAACATGCTCACCTTCAACTGTACTTTTGATACTAGCATGTCAGTCTGATATCAAGCAAATGTTTAGACGATCCTTGATAACGTGTTCCATCAATTTTTTAAGGAACCAACTCCATGTGTCCTCTTTTTCTTCATCGATAAGAGCATACGCTAGTGGAATGATATGATTTGTCCCATCTGCTGCTACTGCGATGAGCAATTTATGCTTTTATTTGCCATACAAGAAGGTGCCATCAACTGTGATCACAGGTCTGCAAATAATTAACAGATATAACTTAGTTCACCAATATCAATCTTTTATAACTAAATTGAATCACGTATCGAAAACATACCTGCAGTACTAGAATGTTTCAATGCAAGGAGCAAATGCCCAGAAGAGTTTATTAAGGAAGACGTGCCCTGCTGTATCCGAATCCACAATTATTCACTTAACTTTTGTTCTTGGATTTGCCTATGTTATCGCATTAAGAATATGCGGGAGCTCTACATATGACTTTTTCTAACTTTCATTCATACACTTATTGAATAGCTTTTCGATTCCCCTTATGAATTCTCTTCATACGAACATTGTACCCTAACTCTTTTAAAATGGTTAATCGAAGTTCATTCGCTCTCACATTTAGAGAATTACGAATCTTCAATATAATGTACCTAGATATGCTAGTGGAGTCTAACTGAGAGTAGTCTTGTCCAATGATTTCATCCAAGCAGGTATGGGGTCTATAATATTTAGTGATGTGAAACCACCTACCATGCTTCTTGTAAGTGCCTCTGAGTCTCCACTTGCAACCTCTATTATGGATATCAGTACATTTAACTACCCATGACCTCAGGTCCAAGTCTACCACCTTGAAATTATAATGATTTGATATATACCACATTTTAACTGCCTGTATGAGATAATCTTTAGTTTTAAACTGCATTCCAACCTTGAATTCATTGCTGAAACTCTAATTTCTAGCAGTAATTTTCTTCTCATCATCAAATGCAACATAACTACTACTAACATCAGAAGTGAAAAAAGGTACTGCTGCTGAGCTCCCTATTGCATCAACATCTGTAGGAGCCATAAAATGATGCTAGTCATTTTTATTACGTTGTACCCCGGTTATAGCATCTTCTTCGGAAAAGCTTCTACATTATTATTTCCATCATCATCATAATCGTCACTGGATTCACTTGTCGAGGAGCTTTGCATCACATTAGTATCGTGATCACATGTCTAATTCAGTGCAGTGATTTCAAAGTCATCTATCAGCACTTGTGTGCTATTGTCTGAATTAAGGTAGAGTTTGAGTTTACCAACCCTTAGCTGCTAATATTTCCATCAATACCTACTGCCCCTAAAGGTGTCTATGGCAATTCGTTCTCAAATATCTGCACATACACAGGTACTGACCCTTCAATATACACCAACATCTCCTGTGCAGTATCATCATCAGTTATTAGAACAACATCATAGCGTAGCATCTTATCTCTAATAGCTATCTTATGATACAAATCAACCCGATGTGTATACCTATTTACCTTAAGTCTATTACAAATTATGCCAAGTATTTGCTCATATGTTAAGTTCCTACTAACACTAACTACAACAACTGACCGCTTATCGTAACCGAAACCATCATTCCCCTCCACAGTGTTATCATAAGCGTACAGTAAAAACTTGGCCTTATCCATTTCCTTACCTATCTTGTTATCTCATAAAACATAGAGTGAATGCATAAAATTTGTACCATGATTTATCTATGGCACTCCTTTAATATTTAAGCATATTTTCTAATGCTACTATATCCACCACAGTCTTATAACGGTATATGATCAATGTGTAGGATGTATAACAATATATGATTTCATAATTTGGTTCTTAAATTCAAAAAATAAAGAGTATAATTATAATTACATCAGACATTATTTATAAGGCAACATCAATAGCACATATGGTTAGCATACCAATCACATTCCCATTAACATATAAACTCATCTAACATAGAAAGTGCGTCAACATTTGACAAAAAAAAAAAAAATCCAACAAAGAGTATAATTATAATTACATCGGACATTGTCTACAAGGCAGCATCAATGGCACATACAATTAGCATACCACTCACATTCCCATCTAACATGCAACACCCATCTAACATAAAAAGTGCGTCAGCATTTGACAAAAAAAAATCCAACAAAAAAAAAAATTATTCCACGAAAAAAGGGAAAAAAACGTTAAAAAAAAAAGAAACCCTACAGGAAGTTCGTTTCTTCAACCTATACAATGATGTAACATCATTAACAACGAATTTAAGATCTCAACACAATAGCGAAAATTCAAGCGTACTTACCTTTCAAGTTTGATACTATTTTAGAGAATCTTTACACGGATTTCTTTGCTTCTTCACGATCTGATTACTTCTCGAATACCTCATAATCGATCTTATTCAAAGTTACGCCTTGATTTTGTTTTAAATCCAAGTCACAATGAAGGAAACTAGGGTTAAGGTTTTGTAATTAGGGGGTTTTGGGGAAATTTGATCGTGCAAAATGAGAAAGAAGTTGGTCGGGGAATATAATTCCCACCAACCTTGTTTCTTGAAGAGAGGAGGTGAGGAACTAATGACCTCGTCTTTTTAAGAAACGAGGTTCCTATTTTAAGCAAACATCGTCTCTTGAAGAGAGAAGGTCGTTAGTGCATGATCTCGTCTTTTCAAGAAATGAGGTTGATCTATAAAATTGGAACCTCGTCTCTTGAAGAAATGAGGTAAGATACTAATGATCTCCTCTTTTCAAGAAACGGGGTCAACTTACCTAAAATTGGAATTATTTTGATCTCAATGCCATTTTTATAATGTTTTTAAAAACTACATTTTTTTCCCTTTTCTCCATTTACATCTTTATTTACCCTGCCACTCATATAAGAAACACATCACACTCGTCATTGTTAATAATAATATTAATATCAATATTATTGTACTTTCTTAAAACATGAAAAAACAAATTAAAGTAAAAGGAGAAGTGATGTCTGGTTGTCTTGTTGTGATTAAAGGATAATAATGAGTTTAATGGATGATGGGCAAGCTTCAGCAGTAGTACCCATTTAGTTTTGGGTCGGGTATCTTAAAAATAAATCTGGGCCAAGGCTTTATTATAGCCCATTTATATCTTTAGTAATTTTCTGTTGTAACCAACCTATGAGTTGGTTAATTTACACATGCTACGAATTTTAGGAGCAATTAGAATATTCTAGTATTTCCATTCTGTTACAAATACATTCCATGTGATACAGAATCAAAATATACAAATATTCCATTGCTCGTATTCGAGTTCTTGCTGCATTTGGCATCTTCGGCTGTATTCGGCCAATTTATTTTACTTGCATTTACCTTCCGCATTGCAATTGGTATCAGAGCCATCTATGGCTACTAAGACCCGCGAATTCAAACGCATTGAAGAAGCTTTGAGGGGAATAATCAGAGAGCAGATTGAGAAACAGGAAAAGTTCCTCATGGAACAATTGAGAAGCAAGATGGGTGGGTGAAGCTATTCTCTGAGAACCTGCAAAGACAATAAGTGTTAATTGAGAAACAGTCTCAAACTATTGACACGCAAACAACAAATACATGGAAAATCAGCAGCAGTGGACTCCGTGGATGCCAAAGTGGAAGCAAACAATGGAACAAGCATTAACTTGCTAAACTCATATGGTGACAACGTGGAGAAATCACTTGTTTATCAAGTACCTACTCGTAATACTAAAATAGAATTTCCTACTTTTGATGGTGATGGATTTCAGAATTGGGTCTCTAGAGTAGAGCATTTTTTCGCTTTAGATGAAACCCCGAAGAATCTTAAAGTGAAAATTGCTACAATGCACTTGGAGGATAAGCCCTATAAGTGGTTTAGTGCATATGTTAAGTCCATAAGTGATGTTAATCCCCTGACTTGGGAAGAGCTCACAAGGGCTTTGAATGCAAGGTTTAATGAGCGGGGATATGAAGACCCTATGTCAGAGTTAAAGGAGTTGCAGCAAAATGGTCTTCTACAAGACTTCAATGACGAGTTCCTACATCTATCAACCCAGGTTCAATTATTAGAACCACATTTGGTTAGTTGCTACTTAAGCGGACTGAAACCTAAAATTCAGTATCCAATACGAATGTTTCAACCAAAAACACTGACCCAAGCTTATACACTCGCAAAGCTAAAAGAAGCTACTCTTTTATCCTCTAAACACAACCTCAAGACCTTCAAACAGCCAACCCAAACCCCATTTACCAATCTTAAATACACAGCAACATATTACCCATACACTTCCCAGCCTACTTCAACTGAACCAAACACTAACCCACCTTTAAACTCTAGCCTACCCAATAATAGCTTAACCAACACCAGCCATAACAACCAATTTTAGAGCACTAGAACTACCAGATGCTTGACACCTGAGGAACTCGAGGAGAAGAGAAAGAAAAAACAATGTTTCTAGTGTGATGAGCCCTTTAGGCCAGGACACCGCTGTAAAAGTAAAAGGTTGAACATGTTGGTTATTACTCCAGATGCGACTGAAGCAGATCAGGATGAGTCTGTAGAGGAATTGGAAGCTGAACTTTCTCAACTAACGTTGTGTGCAGTTGACAGTAAGGCTGGAATTAATGAACATAGCATGAGAGTAAGGGGCAAGTTCAAAAACAAGATCTGAACATATTGATTGATACTGGGAGTTCATCCAATTTCATTGATGAATGCCTTGCTGTTGGATTGCAGCATACCTTATCATCATTAGATCCTGTAGCTGTAATTTTAGCTGATGGCACTAAAATCTTTAGTACCAATGCTGTTAAAGGGTTTAGATGGGTAATGGAAGGACTTGAGTTTGAGTCGGATTTCTACACTCTAACTCTTAATTCATGCAATCTGATCTTAGGTATGCCATGGTTGACCAAATTGGGAACTGTGAATTGGAACTTCCAGCAACATAGGATGGAATTTGACTGGCAAGGATTTAATTGTGTGTTGTGGGGAGTAAAGGAGGTTGTCCAAAATATGACTAGGCAAGAGTTGACTCATCTGTTGAGTGGAAGTAATAGTCCAGTTGAGATGTTTTGTTAGATGGTTAAAGAGGAGGATCCTAAGCTGACCAGTGTAAAGAATAAGACAATACCATTGGTATTGGAATTATTAGAAGAGTTTCATGATCTATTTGAGGATCCCCATAGGTTACCTCCCAACAGGGATTGTAACCACCGAATCCATTTTCAAGAAGGGGCAACTCCAGTCAACCCAAGGCCGTATAGATATTCAGCACTGCAAAAATCGGTTTTCTAAGAGATGGTGAAGGAAATGCTCTCAAGTAGGATCATAAGACATAGCCATAGCCCATTCGCATCTCCTGTGGTGTTGGTCAAGAAAAAAGACAACACTTGGCGGATGTGCGTGGACTACAGAGATCTTAATAAACAGACAATTAAGGACCGTTTTCTGATCCCTATTGTGGATGACCTGTTTGATGAATTGAATGATGTAACCTATTTAAGCAAGCTGGACCTCAAGTCGGGTTATCATCAGGTGTTAATCCATCTTAAGGATGTGTACAAAACAACATTTCGCACTCATGAAGGTCACTATGAGTTCATGGTCATGCCATTCGGCTTGACTAATGCACCCTCTACATTTCAGGGGCTCATGAACCCTGTTTTCAGACCCTATTTGCGGAAATTTATACTAGTATTCTTCGATGATATACTAGTATATAGCCCTAATGTTAAACACATGTCAGCCACTTGGGGGAGGTGTTCTTGGTATTAAGAAGGGAACATTTGTTTTTGAAATGTTCCAAGTGTGTGTTTGCAGTACAGCAAGTTGATTATTTGGGCCACATTATATCCAAGGATGGGGTAGCAACTGACTCAAAGAAAATAGAGGCTATGACCCAGTGGCTTGTGCCAAAGACCCTTAAGCACTTAAGAGGATTTCTTGGATTGGTTGGGTACTATAGGAGATTCATTCAAGGCTTTGGAGTGATTGCAAGGCCGTTGATTCAATTGCTGAAGAAGGACCAGTTCCGGTGGAGTTTGGAAGCTCAATCAGCTTTTGATCATCTCAAGAAAGCTCTAAGTCAATCACCTATCCTAAGTCTACCAGACTACACTAAAGTCTTTGTAATAAAGACTGATGCTAGTGGTGAGGGAACTGGTGCAATATTGATGCAAGATAAGCACCCGATTGCATTCATGACTAAATCACTAGCGTCCAAGCATCAGGGGTTATCAGTATATGACAGAGAGTTGATGGCATTGGAACATGCTATAGACAAATGGAGACACTACCTCTTGGTAGACACTTTGTGATCAAAACTGATCACCAGAGTCTCAAGTATTTACTTGAGTAGCGCTTGGTAATTACTAGCCAACAAAAATAGTTGACCAAGCTATTGGGGATGGATTACGAAATAGAGTACAAATCTGGTCAAACTAACCTAGCTACTGATTCCTTGTCTCACAGGAATACCACTAATTTAAGTCAATTAGTAGTGCAGGCTTTTGCACTAGAATTATTGACTCAAATTGTCAACAGCTGGGAGTTAGATGATGGTCTCAAATAGAGGATTCAACTTTTAAAGGGTAGACAGACCACTGGAGCTTATTCCTATGCTGACAGCTTGTTGAGACGCAAAGGGAAAGTGGTTGTTGGACCCTCACCAGTTCTTAGAGAGAAGTTATTGCAACTATATCATGGTGGACCTTTACGGGGGTTATTTAGGTGCCAATGCAACTTACAAAAGACTTTCTACTATATTCTATTGGCTAAAGATGGAGAGACATGTGAGACTTTCTACTATATTCTATTGGCTAAAGATGGAGAGACATGTGAGGCAGTTTGTGAGGGAGTGCGATACTTGCCAACGCTGCAAGTATGAGAATGTGGCAACTCCAGGACTTTTAAGTCCTTTATGAATTCCCAATGAATGCTGGCAGGAGATTAGTGTGGATTTTACTGAGGGGTTACCTAAGTTAAATGGGAAAGAAGTAATTTTGGTTGTGGTGGATAGATTAAGCAAGTACAACCACTTCATGGCCCTTGCTCATCCTTACACAGCAGCTAATGTGGCACAGGTGTTCCTAGACAACATTTATAAGTTCCATGGAACACTTGAATCCATCACTTCTGACAGAGATCCCATCTGTGTCAGTACTTTTTGGAAAGAATTTTTCAAACTAGAAGGTGTAGAATTGAATATCTCTACGGCTTACCATCCCCAAACAGATGGTCAAACCGAGGTGGTCAACAAATGCCTTGAGACTTATTTGAGATGTGTTAGTGGAGAAGAACCTAAGAAGTGGACTCAGTTCCTATCTCTGGCAGAGTGGTGGTATAACACCAACTTCCATACCAGTACTAAACTCACTCCCTTCGAAGCCCTATACGGTTACCCCCCTCCACTACATCTTCCCTACATTACTAGTGACTCTAGGGTGGAGGCTGTTGACCGATTATTAGCTAATCGAGAGGATCAGATGAAGTTGTTAAAGTTTCATCTTCGTAGGGCTCAATAGCGAATGACACATATAGAGGACCAAACTAGGAGTGACAGAGTATTCAAAGTGGGTGATAGGGTTTTACTCAAATTACAACCGTATAAGCAAGGATCTATCAAGACAAACAAGCATACTAAATTATCAGCAAGATATTATGGACCGTACAAGGTCCTAGATCGAGTTGGTACAGTGGCTTACAGACTTGAGTTGCCGCCAGAAGCTGAAATACACCCTACGTTTCATGTTTCCCAGCTGAAGCGCTACCATGGCCCCAGATCCGACATCATTACCACCATACCTATAACAAAGCAACAAGAAGAGTTAGAGCCGAGTGCCATACTAGAGAGAAAAATGGTTAAAAGAGGAAACAAAGCGGAGACTATGTTACTAATCTTATGGAAGGGCAAAGATATTGGGGAAGCCACGTGGGAGTTCTACCATGATCTGGAACTTAAGTTTCCAGATCATTCCTTGTGGTCAAGGAATTTTGAAGGGGAAGGGTCTGCTCTAGGGTTTACTGATCTAAGCTCTGTTCGTTCTGTTTCTGAAGGAAAAGAAAAGAAAAAAACAAATTAAAGTAAAAGGAGAAGTGATGTCTGGTTGTTTTGTTGTGATTAAAGGATAGGAATGAGTTTAATGGATGATGGACAGGCTTTGGTAGTAGTACCCATTTAGTTTTGGGTTGGGTATCTTAAAAATAAATCCGGGCTAAGGCTTTATTACAGCCCATTTATATCTTTAGTAATTTTCTGTTGTAACCAGACTATGAGTTTGTTAATTTGCACATGCTACGAATTTTAGGAGCAATTAGAATATTCTAGTATTTTCATTCTGTTACAAATACATTCCATGTGATACAGAAATCATCAGAAATCAAAATATACAAATATTCCATTGCTCGTATTCGAGTCCTTGCTACATCTGGCATCTTAGGCTATATTTGGTCAATTTATTTTACTTGCATTCACCTTCCGTATTGCAGATACTATTGATCTCTTCTCTTCAAGAAACGAGGTCAACTTATTTAAAAATGAAATTATTTTTATCTCAATGCCATTTTTATAATGTTTTTTAAAACTACATTTTTTTCCCTTTTTTCCATTTACATCTCTATTTACCCTGCCACTCATATAACAAACACATCACACTCGTCGTTGTTAATAATAATATTAATATCAATATTATTGTACTTTCTTAAAACACGAAAAGATGGAGACAATAGTTAATATTTTTAATGCGTTAAAAACAAACAATACGTGCTGGGGTGGGGATTTGGAAATGTAGCTAAGGGGGCTTAGCTTAGGGCTCATTTTGATTTGGGCCTTCGTCGCCACAAACAAGATTTTAAAGAAGCTCTAGCACTCCATGCACAAACACGCAGTGTCCAGTGGAAAAGCAACAGCATTCTAATTTCATTTTCTAAATTCCTTATCTGTCTAATTTCATCCATTTTTATTTCATCTGTCAGCAGATTTACTGCCATAATCACAAACCCTAGATTTTGTGGAAAACCCTAGTTCGGTGAGTGACACTATTCAATGTCTATGCTTCTAAATCATTCATCGTTCTCACTTTATCTACTTATTTTATCAAACTCGATTTGTGAATAATCGATTTATCAATATATATGAAATCAATTTAGTACCCGGTTGTTGCGGATTGAAAGTAATGGAAAAACAAAAATAAAAATAATCTTTTTAACTTAAATCTTGATTATTTTGCAATAAGGAATGGTATTTATATGTTAAGATTTTTTTATTTGGGGGGACGATTTATTTATTATTATTTTTATTTTTTTGCAGGCAATATTTGATATTTAAGCTAAGAGCTGTCTAATGGGCAAAAAGAAAAATTTTGGAATTAGGGTTTTGTATGATTAAAGATGGGAGGAATTTCGTAGGAGTTGAAGATATGAGGTTTACGGTTTCGGATTTTTCAGGTGTTTGCTTCCGTGCTGATGCTGTGTATTTGATTGGGATAATGAAAGGATTCTTGAATTAGGTTTTGTATGGTTAAATATGGGGGGGATTTTGTTGGAGTTGATAGTTTCCGGTTGAGGATTTTCTGGGTGATTGATGTTGTGAATTTTTTGTAGGACAAGTGTGTAGTGTATAAATATTCATTTGAAGAATGTACGGGAGGTCGGGTCTTGATCGTTTTAAGAAAGCTCAGTCGTCGGAACCATTTTCTGTTACGGACAATTTTAATTCCAATAAAACCAATCAGTCTAGCTCTCGGGGTAGTCTCACTTCATCGGTTCAATATCCTCACTCTCAAATATATAATGTACAAATGAGTGTCATAAACAACTGAATGTGCCACATAAAAATATGGGACCTGAGGCTGCACCATTGATGGGCAGACACCGACTCAGTCAGTGACTCAGGCCGGTGGGGGACAGTCAGCGTGGCAGCTTCCTGATTGGGCGATTGAGCCAAGACCTGGAGTGTATTATCTTGAGGTTTTGAAGGATGGTCAGATACTTGACCGCGTTAATTTGGATAAGCGGAGACAGATATTTGGAAGACAATATCATACCTGTGATTATGTCCTTGATCATCAGTCTGTTTCACGCCAGCATGCTGCAGTGATTCCTCACAAGAATGGGAGGTTGTATCTCACTGCTTACACCATTTATTCCCTATTTAATTCAGCCTTGAGTTAATTGCTGTTTTGTTTTGTGGTTTCTACTGGGAGGAATCTGGATAGTTTAATCATAAGATAGTGGATAGAAATTAACTAAGTTATACATTTGATAATTTATTAAACCTTTAGGTTTAGTATCAGCTGCTTCACCTTGCAATGCTCTATGATATTATCTCATTGAGAACTGTTATGTGGCGTCATATTAAACAACGGTTAATATTGATCCCATTAAAGGATGAATGAATAGAGAAATGGGAACTAGTTCCCCTTATAACAAAGGGAAGGGGGAATATAGTACCGCCTGATTTAGTGGCTTTGGAATCAGCACCATTTTGCTGATTTTGGAAGAAATCCTCTTGCATATCTTGGACTAGAGGCTAGTGTCACTGTGGAGTAACTCTGGCCAGATTGCACATGGAAAAATGGATCTTGCTTTGTTGATAGCTGCCTGCCTGAGGATTGCAAGATGAAACATATAGGAAAAAAAATGTAAATGAATAGGGCTTTTTCATTTTGATTTTTCTAAAGATATATTTTTCAAAAATTTCACAAGCTGATGTGGCCTACATATGGATATGTAGACTGGTGAGGATATACATTCTTTTGGACATTTAATGTCGGTATTTCACTTTAAAGCTTGTTATATGTCTGAATTTGATAACTGATACTGGAAATGTTCGCTTATTTTGTCATGATTATATTGCAGTATATATGTAATTGATCTAGGATCTGCACATGGTACATTTGTTGCAAATGAGCGTCTGACCAAAGATACACCTGTTGAGCTTGAGGTAGGGCAGTCATTAAGGTTTGCTGCATCAACTCGGACTTATATCCTGAGAAAAATGATGCGGCTCTCTTCCCATCAACTCCATCTCCTGCAGAAATCAATTTGCCACCCCCTCCAGATCCTTCTGATGAAGAAGCTGTTGTGGCTTATAATACTCTTATTAATCGTTATGGCCTTGGGAAAGCTAGCCTTACTTGTAAATCAAATGGAGATGATGATCATCCACCAGAAAGAGTGGCTAAGCGAGCTAAGAAAATGAGAGTGGCATTTAGGGATCAAGCTGGAGGTGTGTTGGTTGAAGTTGTTGGGTTCTCAGATGGCATTGATGTGGAAACTGAACCCGGTCCAGTAGGTGTTAAAGAAGGGAGTCTTGTTGGGAAATATGAATCACTTGTGCAAACGACCATAGTTCCCAAAGGAAAGGAACAGTTTCATGTGAAGGAAGACAATGGCCAGAAAGGAGTGACTGATAAACTTCAGCAGGTCTTGAACAAGGTGAGAAACCCACCCAAGGGTGGCATTTACGATGATCTTTATGGTGAATCATTTTCTGGGAAAGTTGGATCCTCTTGGGCTAATCCTCCTTCAAACGATGCTGATAGAGTTGATCCTTCTTCCAAGGATGCACGGACTAAGCAGAGCACTGCATCAACCAAATCAGTCCGTCCTCATGACGATAATGATGATGACTTGTTTGGTGACTAATTTTTACAAGGCTTACTATTTGGTGAATTATCAACCCAACCAGTGATGTATTCTATGATTCTCAGCCTCTGCCTCATGTGATCATTGAAGTGACAAATATGCCCTTCTGCCATGGGGAAGCTTTTGTTGTAATTTAGCAAGCCCTTTTTGTCCATGGATAAATTAATTGGGTGTCTCGGATATATAAATGCTCTAGGTTTTGGACTGTATTTAAAAGACTTTTCTTGCTCTGCCTATGCAAGTGGAGGTGCCAAAGTCAAATCTAATGCGAGATTAGTGGCTGTGCAAGAAGTCATCAAATGCTCAATTGCCTGAACTTTTGGTCCCACGGCAGGATGGAAAAAAAGAAGAAGAAGAAGAAGAAGAAGAAAAGAAAAAAGGTAAGAGAAATTAATTGTTCTCATTCACTGGAGATTTAGAGGGGATGGAATTGTCCTTTGCGGTTGTTACAAAAAAAATCTTGCTGAGAGACTTTTTCTTGGTTCTGTTGTTTTTTAAGGTTCATTTTGTCTAACTTCTTGCTCATCTGTATGTGTGAAGAGAGAGTAGCTCAGGAAATTATGTAGACTTGTAACTATCAAGCTGTGCTCTGTATTGATGTAGCTTAGTGACTGATATCTGAGAATTTGTTTGGGGCAATGTTAGTTATATTATCCAGGCAATTGAGACTTATTTCTATTTCATTGGGTGACATTAAAGTTACATGGGTATGTGGTATCTATATGGATGAGATAATTATGGTAATCTTGGATGGCGTTTCATAAAGTTTCAATGGTTTAAATTTGAAAGATTGACGTGTGATATGTCCAATTTTTGCAGCAGGATATTACTGGGTTTACATATCCTTGGTCGCATTTATCCCTTGTGGGTAGTAATACTCAAGGAAATAGATAGTTTTGGATACACCTAGTTTTACAAACACTGTTGATTTAGTGTATGACATGCATTTTTTTTTTTTTTTTTTTTTTTGTTTAATTGCACCAAATGTTTTGTATCATAGAAATGATTGTAATAAAATGTGTTAATTCACTTTCTATTTTGGAACTTAACCTAATTTGGGTTTGTAAGTGCAGGTGAATTTACTATTTTTTTTATATATTAATTTTGTATAGTTGATTTTCTATATTAGGACTCCTGTGTACATGTACATATACATTAGCGACAATGTGATCAAAGGATATGAGATATACAATTTTTTTTCTTCATGGTATTAGAACATGTTTTAATTCTCTATGTCATTTCTTTCCTTTTCCTTTTTTTTTTTTAAAGAGTAAATCAATCCCCTTTTGTGTGATTGATTCATTTGTTTCTCTCGTGTTTGAGGTTTTGTGTTATTTTTGGTACTTGAATTTGTGATCTAAGAGACAAATAAATTGCCTAATTGCCTAATTTCGATTTGCGTGCTTCTATAGTATAACCGTGAAATTTTATGATAGAAATTATACTCTTTGGTCTTACGCACTTCGTACCTTTTTGGGATTTCAAGTCGTGATCATCATAAAACGAAGACAAATTATCATGATTCCAAGCATGCAGCTTGGTGTTAGGCTGATTGTGCAATAAGACATGGCTGTTGAATTACTCAGAACTTGATAGTTCCTAGGTCTAGTATCAACAGCTAAAGAGATGTGGGATGCCATCAAAGAGAACGTTTTCCATTGGACATAATTTTCATATCTTCTCTTTGTTCCTCTTGTTGATAACAAATAAGGTGAAAGGTCTCTCTTTGAATTTTTTGTTGCCTATAGAAGAATATTAATGAATTCCATGAATTGCGGCATCTTTCTATGTATTTGAAAACTCAATGGAAAAATCTCTTTGTTTGTAGGTTCTTAGTGAATCTAAATGATGAGCATAATACTCTTAAAATTGATTGATTGAAGATAATATTATGATTACATTTTAATTAGCCTTTTCTTGCTTGCAATTTGCTTCTCTTAGCTTTGCCAACTCTCACTCTTGAAAATTCTGCCATGGTTGCGCAAGGCCGTAGTGACAAGAGCAAAGGTCATGACAGGCATGTGATTTTTGTGGTAAAAAAAAAAAAAAAAGTCACATTGAGGATAAATGTTGGGACAAACATGGTAAACCGGGTAGGGCTACCAAACAAATTAAATGGTTTGATACTTCTAAGGCAGCAATTGTTACATTGACTTCTAACGGGTCTACTTCTTTGAATGGACTTAAAGATGTTATTTAGATTTCTAAAGTAGACTATGAACGGCTAATCCACTCTTAATCGAATTCTGTTGCCTCTCATATTGTACAAATAGGTACTGCTACATTTGCTACCTCCTTTTTTCGATAATTCTTGGTTAATAGATTCAGGTGCATCTAATCATATGATTGGTGACCAATGCCAATCCCATAAGTTACCCATTGTCGATCACAATCCTTTATTATTGCCGCTAATGATTCTATTCTACCATGTCTGGTTTTGATATTATTTATACCCCTTCTCTTATTCTTAACCAACTCTTGCATGTTGCGAAATTAATGTTTAATCTCCTTTCTGTTGATCAAATTATAAAAGCTTTGAATTGTTATGTTGCTTTCTTTTCTACTCATTGTATTTTTTAGCATCACCAGATGAATACATTAATGGACATGACTTTGAGTTTGGGGAGTTTACTATCTGAACCTTTCTTTTTTTTGCTGTTGTTGGAGGGGGTGTGTCTCTTATGATTAGCATTGTTGATTGGGTCACTGTACTCTTTCCAAGTTAAAAAAATGGTCTCTGTTAGTGAGTCTGTTCCTTTAATAATTTGCAATGCATGTTAATTGAGAAAACATCATAGAGTGTCTTTTCATTCTAATAAAGTTGAAGTTTAACTCCTTGTGATCTACTTCACTTTGATGTATGGGATTCGTGTCATTATCCTACTATGTCTAGTCATAAATATTTTATTACTTTTGTAATTGATGGGTTTATTTGTCTAAAAATAGGTTATTTGTCCTTGATGTATTTTAATTTTTTTCATGATGAAATAAAGACTAAATTTTCTTGTACTATTTGTATATTTTGATCTGACAATGCTTTAGAATATATGATATATGACTTTTCCTATTTTTGTTCTTTTATGGAATCATTCATCGAACATTATGTACCAATACTCCACAATAGACTGGTACGATAGAGTGTAAATATAGACCTCTTGAAATTGCTCGCACTCTTATGATTCAAGTGTATGTGCCTAAATATCTTTAGGATGATGTTGTCCTTATTGCAAGATTTCTCATTAATTGAATGTTATCTTTTACATTTGGACATGATATTCCTCTTAAATTTCTTTTCCCTAATCCATCCTTTCTCCCCCTTACTTCATATATTTTTTGATGTGTGTGTTTATCTTTCTAAAACTAGGATGGATAAGCTTTCTCCCAAAGCTGTTCATTATGTTTTCTTGGGTATTCTCAAACTCAAAAGGGATACAAATGTTATGATCCTATATCCAAAAAAGGTTTGTTTCTATAGATATTGTCTTTTTTGAATCTAATTCTTTCTTTCCAACTTCCAATGTCAAACAATCAGCTCCCCCTTCCTACCCCTATAACTCCATCTCCAGTAACTATTCTTCTATCTTCAAAACCTTTACAAGTTTATATTAGAAGAAATACTATGCAATCATCTTCTTTCTCTCAACTGTCTCCTCTAATGTAATTTGTCAATGATCGTATTGATTTGTTGATTTCTCTTAGAAAAGGTAAATGTTCTTGTAAGAGCCTTCAATTGCTAATGTTGTTTCCTTTAATTATCTTAGCCCTATTTTTTGTCATTTTGCTTTGTTTTTGTCATTTGTATCTATTCCTAGGAATTACCAACTAAGATCCTAAATAGGAACAAGCTATGGATGAGGAAATGTCAACTCTTCTTTGTAAATGCGCATGAGATTTAGTACCTTTACTTGAGGGAATTTCTTTTGTTACTTCCTAAGGGTTCTTTACTATAAAGTACAATCTTAATGGATCTATTGGTTGATATGAAATACGACTAGTTGCCAAAGGATACATGCAAACAAAAGGTGTTGATTTTTTTGAAACTTTGCATCTTGTTGCTCCATTAAACTCTATCTGTGTGCTTATATCTTTGGAAGTTAGCCAAAATTGACCCATGTATCAATTAGATGTGAGGAATGCAATTTATTTATTTATTTATTTATTTTTATGGAGACTTAAATGAAGAAGTTTATGTGGAGCGACTATCTAGAGTTATTGCTCAGGAGGAGACTCACTTAGTTTATAGATTGGAAAAGCCATTTATGGTTTAAAGTAGAGTCCTAGAGCTTGGTTTGATAAGTTTAACTAAGTGGTTTTGCAATAAAATTTAGGTAGAGTCAAGCTAATCATCCATTTGTGAGGCATAGTACAACTAGCATGGTGATATTTATTATAGGGTTAATACTACGAATAATACTTGAACTTTGATGAAATATGCAATTAAGTACTTGAATTTCGAAATTAATCAATTTATACTTGAACTTTGAAATTGATCAACTTAATATCTCAAATAACTTTCCATACATGCTAACAATACCTCAATCAAATCCTTTCATGTACTCAATTTATTAATTTCAAAGTTGTTTAAGTACTAAATTAATCAATTTTAAGTTCAGGTATCAAATTGCACATTTTGCCAAAGTTTAGGTACCATTTGTGGTATTATTCTTTCATCATGGCCTATTTGGATTGTTGGATTTTTATCTACATCGGAAACTTATCGGTACAAAATCATATCGGTTTAACATCGATTCTGTTTGGTCAGTTTATGAGTATAACTGTTAGTTTTTTCATCGGTATCATATTTGTATCAGTTCAATTTCGGTTCGGTTTGAACTGAAGTCATAATGATTCCAAACCAATGTATCCAAATAGCTCCATATATGTTGACAATATATTTTTATCAAATAGTGATGTAAATGACATTGAAGAAACCAAGAAACACTTGTAACAACAATTTGTCACAAGAGATCTTGGTTAATTGAGATTATTCCTTAGTATCAAAGCTGCTTTTGGAAAAGAAGGTGTAGTACTTACTAGAAGAAAGTGTGTGAACGATCTATTGCAAAAAATAGTTCTATTAGGTGCAAAACCATTGAATGTTCCAATGGAACCTAATCTAGACTTGTGTAAGGAGGATGGAGATTTCGGAGATAGTGCACAATATAAGAGACTTGTTGGAAAGATTATTTACTTGATAGTAACTAGAGTGGACATTATGCATGTTGTAGTACTAATTAGTCGGTTTATGGAAAAAGCCTAAGAGTTGTCATTCGGAGGTTGCTTGCAACATTTTGAAGTACATTAAAAATTCTCTAGGAAAAAGGATTGCGGTTCAAAAAGAACAAACATTTGAAGTTTGTTAGCTGTTCAGATTCTAACTACACTGGTGATAAGAGCGATAGAAAGTTTACTTTGGGTTATTGTACTTTTGTAGGAGAAAATTGAGTAACTTGGAAAAGCAAAAAAAAAAAAGTTGTGTCAAGATCTAGTACTGAAGCTGAATACCGAGCATTTGCTCACACCACTTGTGAACTGATTTGGTTAAAGTCTCCTCTTGAAGGATTTGATTTCACCTTTATAGATCCTATTCTAATGCATTGAGATACTTAGATAACGATTCATATTGCATGTAATCTTGGTAGCGATTCATATTGTAAGTAAGCTTGTTTTTCATGAATGGACAAAACATATTGAAGTTAATCGTCACTTTGTAAGAAATGCCGTTACTAATAAAAAGATCTGCACTCCCTTTACACCTTCAAAAGATCAAGTTGCTGATATGTTTTGTAAGGCACTTAAGAAAGAAGACTTCGTTAGACTAAGTGATAACTTTTCATGATAGACATCTATGCTATGGTTTAAGGGGGAGTTTTTATTGACTTCCTATTTTAAAACTTATCCAGTTTGAGTTTGTAATATTAATTCCTAATTTGAAGGCTATTTTTTCATTCTTTATATATATATATATATATTATTAATTATGTATAGTTGACTTTCTATGATCAGTCTCCCATATGTGGTATTATATATATATATGTGTTAATTATGTATAGTTGACTTTCTATAATCAGTCTCTCTCGTGAGAGAGAGAGAGAGTGAGAGAAGTAGAATGTAATCAAAGGATATGAGACATATAGTTCTTTCTTTCTATATATCATATTTTTCTTTTCTACAAAGTGCATTTAGTCTGTTTATATCATTCTCTCCAAAGAGACTTATTACATTCTTAGAAATGTTGGATAAACACTTTTAGATTTTTTTAAAATTTTATTAAAGAAAACCTTTTAATCTTTCAAAATCTTGTTGTGTGACCAATTTTCTTTTAAGTTTTTTCCAATAACTTATGTTGTCATTCCCCTTAAGAGGATTTAACACATTTTGCGAGAACTTATGGCTTTTTAGGAGTCTTTAGCAATTGAACTGGTGAGTGACTGAGTGTTAAGATGACCATTTGTATTCTTAAAGACTCATGAAACCTTGAAAATACCTATAAAGGATTTTCCTTTTTATCCACTTTACCTGTAAAAAAAAAAAAAAAAAGAATTGTTGGCTTTGTTTTTAATAACCTCAAATGGAGATGCACATGTTATATAAATATGGTTTGTGCAAACATTTGCTTTTTAAAATTCAGAAAAAGAAAATTGAAAATGCAATTCCTTTTGTAGAAGTTGGATAGAAAAGCCCTTGATGAAGGTGTGAGTCCTTCAAGAACAATCTCTTTAGGTTTCCATGCCTAAGAAGCTTTAACAGCATTTTAAGATGCATGCGACGAAAATCGGTAGATTTATTTAAATTGTATTATGTAAGAAGGTTATTTTTTCTTCTTCTTTTTTTTTTTTTTTGTTCGCTCTCAGTTTGGGCTCTTTTTTTTTTTCCCCCAAACTATTCTTAACATGCTTGTTGAAGGACCTTTCAACAATAAGTAGAAGGGATAATGTTATTAATAGTACCTAAACTATAGTAAAATATGTAATTAGATAACTTGACTTTAAAATTGATAAATTTGATATATGAACGTTGAAATTAGTCAATTTAGTACCTTAAAAATTTTGAAATCAATCAATTTAGTACCTAAAAAAGCTTGACAAAGATATTATCGGTTTGTATGAAAAGTTATTTTAGGTACTAAATTGATCAATTTCAAAATTTAAGTATCTAATTACATATTTTATCAAAGTTCATGTGTCATTTATGATATTAACACAAATAAAATGATGAGGAAATTATCAAATGCTCAAAGCACGTTCCAAGCAGCCAGGAAGTGGTCTTGATATCTTGGCTTTTTGATGGCCCCTTTCATGGTCTCTCTAATCCATTATATATAACTATATAAGTTAAATTTATGAGGTTGCTTCTTCCTTTTTTTGGGTCATTTTCAAACGTTTGTGAAAATTATTTGTGTCATGCTAATCTTGCTTAGGTTTCTTCTTACTTAACTTTTAGTGAAAATTCTAAGACAATCCATGAGGGGATAAATTGCTTTTAAATAAAAAGAAAATTTTACTTTGTAACTTTCTTTTTTATTACTATTACTATATTTCTTAGGAAAGGGCAATGTAGCTAACGATGGGACCAAACCAAGAAGATTTGTTGCGTACAAATAAGGGAAAAAAAAGAAGAAGCAATATTTCTTTTAGTCTAAGACTTTTAAACTTATTAGTGCAACAATTGGAAATTAATACAAGCTCAGAATTCTATCAGTTTAAATTTTACAGAAATTATACGAGTAAAAGTTAAAATGATTGTAAGTTGCAACGTAAATAGTTATGACATGATAAGATTTTATTTTATTTATTTTTTAATTATAGAGAGATATTACAAAGAATACAAGAGTTATAATTAAGCTAATATTTGGTTGGTTCGTTTTCTGTTGGTTTGGCAGTTTGGTAATTGTTTGAATCAAACCGTTTGTTAAAAAATAAATATAGATAAAACATATATATTCACCCGTAAATTGATCAGACGGATCAGATACAGATATAGAAACAGATAAAAATCACACAATCCAAATAGATACAAATAAGTCACATGTGCTTTCTGACTTGGGTTTGCCGCCTCCTCGATAACTTGCTAAAAGCCTCAACAAAGCCCAACACATGTAGAGCCTAAACTCAAATAAAAAGTCCCAACACATGTTAAACCTAAACTCAAATAAAAAGTTTACATAAGCACAAGTTCTTTATGATGGAAATGTGCAAATGCAAAAAATATTATCATTAATTAGCTAAAAAACGAAGGGAAAAAAAAAATATATATATATATATATATATATTATGTTTGGTTAATAGGAATGAAAAAAAGTAAAAAAAAAAAAATCTAATCCGTCTTTAATTTATATTGTTATATTGTATTTTATTACATATTATGAATTATATATACTTTCTTTTAGAAAATCTTTCCCTCCACTCTCAACTTGCACATTTCTAATTATATTACTGCAAATTTTAAGATTTATTTTGTGTGCATCTTGCATTTCCTAGACATCGATCAGCGTTACACTTTGAATGACCCTCCACACTAAGAGATAATATAGAGAAAGACATGCAATATCAATGGGCTATCTAACATTGTGACAAGTGATGGAGGGCAAAATGGATAGATCATATGCTCCTTAGTAATTTTGAGATTCGAAGTGAGGTTTGCCAATGAAAGAAACTAGTAGGTATTTATAATTGCCGCTTATTGGATTACTTTAATGATTCATAGTCTAGAATGACTGGACCATAATCCTACTAAATGACTAAATGTAAATAGGTGGAGAAATATAAATAAATAAATAAATAGTAACTAGTAAATTTGATAAATGATAAAAGTAATTATAAAGGATAAAAATAGCATATAATATGATATTTATAGTAAGGGTGAGCGGGTACAGGATGGGTAGGGTACGAAGTTCTACCCGTACACTACCTTGTATGCTATAGGGTATTAGATTTGATACCCGATACTCATCCTATAGCATCTTTTATCTACTCTATATCTTATAAAACCTGTAAGGTACAAGATACCTTATGGAACTTGTTGATCTACATACGAAATATCTATTTTTTTTTCTTATTTTCATAAATTTAGGTTTATAGTATTTGATATCATGTAATATATATAAATACCTTAATTTCATTCATTCATTATAAATAGCATATGGAAAGGAATTGTAAAAGTAATTTTTTAATGTCAGAAGTTCTACAATGTGCAAAATCTATTTATGTGGAGAAGTTGAAACTTATAACAAAAATCTATTGAACGTGCTTATATGATATTAAACAAAATTGTAGAAATTGTAACAGATTCTAAAATTAAAAACTTTTTGAGCAATTTTCATATTAATTAGTCTTAGAAGATAAATAGAAGATCTATATAATTCGGGAACTCATATATATGCATGCAGTTATAGGCATTCTAAAATAAAAATAACAAGTATTTCCAAAATAAAATAGTATAAATTCTTTTATAGTAAAAATTTTTGAAAGATAATTTGCAAATAGTAATCTTGAATAAAAAATGGTTGTTAAATAAAAAATGGAGTATTATTATTTATTTTGTGTATATTAACATTACTTTATAATATTTAACAGGATAGATATAATATATCCTAAAATACGTACTAGTATAGGTTTCAGGGTGAGTACAACGTATGAAAACCTTATACTTGTACCCTACTTTGTAAGAGCAGGTTCTATAAAATCTGTACTCGGACCCTACCCTTTTACCTTTAATACCCACCAGGACCCTACCTAGTTGAGCAGAGTATGGGTGGGTACCTTATACATCTGGGTTACTTGCTTACCTATAATTTATAGCGTGTTTTATCTAATAAAGACAAATTAGTGAATAAAAATACCAAAATACACTTTAAAACTGTACAAATTTGTAAAATTAACATAAAAAACAACTTAGTGGTAGAAGGCACAAAAGATTGGAAAAAATGAAAAAATACTAAAAATTATGAGATAATTTTTCAAATTAAAGATAAAATTAATAAAAATTGATTTTGTTTGCAAAATAGGTGGCAAAAATCGAAAAAAAATACAATAAGTGGAATAAATTACAGTAAATAAAAGTATGGACATGTTAAATAGTGGCAATAACTGGTGAATTTTACATGAATTTTTCTTGACACTTGATGTTTTAAAAAATTGCAAAACCCTTAAAATTACACTATAAATACCGACTTCCCCTTTAAAAATTCACCACACACACATATCTTCACATAAAATCACCAAACTTAGTCAATAGAGGTTGAGAAGGAGAGGGAGGCTGCCAACAGCCTTAGGTGGCTCATAGTGGTCGGCAAGTGGTGGTTCCGGTAATAGAAGCTCTAAATCCGGTGGAAATCCTTTAAGAATCCAAATCTTGTTGTTTTGTCTTCAAATTTTTACTATAAGTCTACCCTAATATTAGTCATAACATATAATTTTTGTAGAATTTTTCCATACATGTTTGATGTTTTAAAAAATTTGACATATTGTAATTATGCCAAGATCTCAATAATAGGTTAATTAATATAAAGTACTTGGATGCCTCTTAAAAATCACAAAACTATTTTATCATTGTTATATGATATTTATACTATAATTATGATAAGCTACCATTTTAAATATTATTTTATAATTTTTAGCAAATTACAACCTATAATTATCATATTATTACTTATAAACACTATTTGAAATTACTATAACAACTATACCTTTTCAATACCCTTAAATAAACTTGGATTTATATAATGTAGGAAACGAAAAGTGATAATTCCTTTTAATATTAGTGTATAACCAAAGCCTTATAGGTATTAATACAATAAACTGCTACTTAAATGAATAATAAATTGTTAATCTTTCTTAACAATGTGATTAATAAATAAAGTTATATCATTAAAACCAAAACCATCTTACTAACTTACTTATCAACTTTTCCTTCAGGTACCCATTTTGTGATATCAATTCCATACCAAACTTTTCATGGGTAAGTGGTCTGGCATAATAGCCTTTTTCCTATTACTTAAAGAATCTATAAAACAACATAAAGATTGTGATTGTAATAGCCAACTATGTGTACTTCCTTGCACTGAAGGTTTGATGCCGAATGAATTGATTTGGTACGTTATTCTAATTTGGTTGCTTGAATAAATAAATTTCTAAGAATACATCTAGCTTAACAAAAATTGATCATCTTGCTTCCACTAAAGACCAACAGTTGAGGTAAGAAATAAGATAAATTTCATGTTTTTACTTTTATTGGACTAAGTGATATGAAAGGAGGTTGCAATAAATGCTAAAAGCTATCAGTGGATAGTAGCAGTTCATGACACGTTCCTAGATTTGGTGGAAGATGTAATAGTGCCAAAACTCCTTAAAACAAAAATTAGATTGAGTTAATTTCTCTAATCTTATGATGTACTGATCAACATCACGCAAATGGCATTCTTTGACCACTTACTGAACATGTGAATTTTTGCTCACAACCCTATAGTTTTATGCAGGTATCATAGTTTCCACCATCCCTCTAAGAAGTCCATTAAAATACCTGGAACCATACTAGTAAGTGCTGGTTTCTTTTTATGAGCCTTGTGATTACCAATTGATTATGTTTAAACCCCATTGATTTACCATAAACACTTGGAAATTACGGTGGACTATTACTAATTAAATTTCAAGATGCGACGATACTCGTTATAAGCACCACATATAAACTACTAAAATTATAGATTAAGACCAAAATACCAAGTTGTCAAAA
The DNA here is from genome assembly GCA_024138025.1 of Combretum micranthum. Classification (NCBI taxonomy): domain Eukaryota; kingdom Viridiplantae; phylum Streptophyta; class Magnoliopsida; order Myrtales; family Combretaceae; genus Combretum; species Combretum micranthum. Next base: position 1,893,527 of record JAMXBD010000104.1, read on the forward strand.
CCGGATTGGGGTTTAATGTAAACATACTAGAGGGTTAGGAGTCAAACTAGGAGTTGAACCAGGGTCAATAAAATGTAAAATATAAGACACATTTTAATTATAAAAAGACAAATATATATATGATCAGTTAGCTAAATTCATATATGGATTAAATATATCAATTAATTATTAAATCCATACAAAATATATATCTTAAAATGAAAAGAAGACATAACATAATAATTATATTTTATAAATTTTTGACATAATATAAATATATATTTAAAGTTTTAAGAATCTAATTAATCATATTAATATTTTTGTTGGAAACTTTCATGTACTAGTAAAGTAATAATCTAGATGTCCGGTAGATATCTAAACAAAATTGGACATCATGGTAAAAAAAAAAAAAAAAAAACAAAGTTGGACACAACTGGCCAAAGTTCTACACGCAAAAGATCATTTACTATCATAAAAGTGAAAGTTGTTAGTACAAGTGGGTCACGCACGGCTAATGGATTATGGTGGGTTTGTGAAAGTTGCACCGTTGCTCGTCTCTTTCTTAGAAGTGAAAGCTTCATGTCTTAAGTTAACAAATCCTCTGCTTCTCCGCGCCTCTCACAAGTCACGACATCATCTTTCTTAAAAAAATGCGAACACCCTATCATTCCATTTTATATCCCACATACAGTTTCTCATTTCTTCTCCTAACCTGATAACAAGATCGTTGATCTTTAATTTTCATTACCAACTTTAAGATCAAAGCAACCTCATTCAGAAAATCACCTATCATCGTCTTCCGCTTTAGTAGTCCGGTGGAGCTTTACCTTTTGTTTTTAGTTTTTTAGGGGTATTCTAATTGCTGTGTTGCTCATCGAACGTCTCCAAAAAGAGACCGTTGCTGTGTTTTTACCTTTTTTTTTTTAGCATTTTATGCTGCTTTCTTTTTAGGTATAAGGCAATCGGTTAGACTTGGGTTAAACGGGTTGGCGGTTCAATCGCCCGGTTTGCTAACGTGGTACCGGTTCTATGTTATCTCGGTTCTCTTGCAATGATCGAATCGCTTTAGAGCCTGGTTCACGGTTGAACTGGTTAAACCGGCCAGTCCGGTCTAGGCTTGACTACTTTGCAAGATACCATACATGGACTAAAGTTGGTTCTTGCTAAAAATACCACAAATGGACCGAAGTGCTATATATGGACTAATATACCAGATATAGACCGAAGTTGGTATTCGGTTAAGGTACCACATGGATTGAAAAACTAGGTATGGCCAACATTGGTACTTGGTTGAAGTACCACATATGAATTGAAGTAGTAAATATGGACCAAAGTTGGTACTCACTATAGGTACTAGATATTGACCAAAACCAGAAATGGATCAAATACCATATTTCAACAAGAAGTTGGTACTTGTTATAATGAGCATTACCAACCACTAAATGAATAGTGTCAACTTTTGTCAAAATGTGGTATTTTTGTCGATATATGGTATTTCGGTCCATACATAATAGTTATAGCGAGTACTACTTTTGGTTTATATAAGTTTAGATGATCTATTTTTCATCTTTATCTTACCTGTATCTGATATGTGTTTATATATGATTTATAAGGCTTATTTATGAGTAAAAATATCTTCTTCTTTTTTTTTTTTTCATTTTTACCTATTTTTGATAAATAGTCTCATTAAAATAGAAGTCAAACCAATGAACTAAACACACTCATAGTATTTTGGTTTGGTACTTCTGTCTAAGTACCAACTTTTGTCTATACGTGATATTTTTGTCCATATCCCACCTCTTCTTCACATACTGCTATTATGTAATTCTATTATGTGTTTATGATTACTTGATTGCAATTTTATGCATGCAACATACACTAAATGGTGTAATCCTCAATCCATTATAGTTTCTATGGCACTCTATCACCTCGTTGTTCATCTGTATCATGTACCACATAAATATCACATGCTATATATCAATTTGATGAATATAATACACACACGCACACACACACACATACATCATTGAATAAGGCTGTAAATTGCGAAAAAATAATTATTTATTATTAAATTTTCACCTTATGATAAGATCGAAATTTTTGTGATAATACCTCATTTTAAGTTATTTGAAGCTACCTAATCAAATTTGATGAGTGTCATCTTAAAAATGATGTGATTGAAAAAGATGTTATTAAAAGTGTAAAAAAAAAATGTTATTGTACATCGTACCTCATAATATATAACAAATGTGTGTGTGTGTGTGTGTGTGTGTTTATATATATATAACAAACACATATACTCACATATATATATATATATAATCTAAGTTATTAATACATAATTTATAGGTTATATATATGTTATAATTTATTTCTTACATGAAATCATATATTATATGTACGATGTAAGATATGTTTGCCAACCCTATAAAGAAAATTACATTTTGGTTTTGAATATTTTCTTCAAATTTGTCAATTCAGTTTAGGAGTATGAAGAATTGTAAACAACCCCAATATCTAAGTTAAGTTTATTTAAGGGGGTGGAATACATGTCTAGGGTTTTTTTGAAAAAAAAATACACAAATACAAATTATTAAAAAAATTTACCAAAATAGTATTGTTATGTCGCATCTTGGAGTGAAGATACAAATATTTATACTTATATCCCATCTTCAGATAGAGATATAGCGATCTAGGTAAAAAAAAAAAGAAAATTAGGTGTTCGTTTATCGCACAATGATTGTGCGATACAGGTCTCGACCTATATTGCATGACTAACGAGTAATACACGTATAATTATTGAAATGACCCAAAGTTAATTTATAATTAATACATGTAGATTGATTGTTGCATGTGTGTATGTGTATGTGTAGAGTGAATTGTGGTGTTTGCTATAGTTATATGTGTTAGGAAGTAACAACTAAATATAAATCTTTGGTAAATGTATTTAGAATGGTAGTTTATTCATGCTATTCAATTATTATGTTAATGCAAGTGGTTGTTGTAGTAATTAATGTTTGATGAATTAAGTGTGTTTTGAGCTAAGTTTATAACCTTTAAGCTTAGTAGATTTTTGGCCCAATATAAGCCCAAATTGAAGCCCAATTAAGGCCCAAAGCCTTCCTAAATCTGCACCCCCCCTCTCCCCCCAAAAGTCAACATTATTTTGGATAAATATCAAGCCTATTTGTAAACTTTAAACAATCTAAAACAGAACAAAGGAAAAAGAAAATTCGTAATTCTAGAAGGCCAAAAATTACCAACACCCAAATCAAGTTTTCTTTGACTCAATACACCAAAAATCCTTCCTCAAGCCTTATATATACATTGATGTAAGTTTATTTGATGTTTGAGATGTCTTATTTTCCTCTTAATCCATGAAATATGTATGTGTAGTATAATACAAGTAGTTGATATGCTAAATTCTTATTGAGATGTTGTAGAGTGGTTAGGAAAGCTTTAGAATGCTTGACACGTTATAGATAGGTTGGAGTAGGCTCTCATGTGGTTTGGAATGAGTTGAAAGAGTTAAAATGTAAAAATTTTTGTGTTTGGAAAATAGAGGAAATCTGCAATGCGAATTATAGCGTACGCCGCCTCGTACGCCGTCGGCGTTAGAGTTTTTATCTCTGATCTTTTAAAACTTATCTTAAACGCCTCCGGCGTTGAAGTCGGAATTTGTTGGCGTTAGCATCCTGATTTCTAATCTTTAGAAATTTTTCTTAGACGCCTCTGGCGTTGATGTTGAAATTGCCGGCGTAAAGACTCTAAGTTTCTGTACATAATACATACTTTTTAATGCTGCTTTATATGCCGCCGGCGTATGATCCTACACCACCGGTGTTAAGGTTTGCATTGCCGGCGTTAATGACCGGCGTGGACTTGTAAATTTCAAGTTTTTCTAACTTCTTCCAACATCTTTCGATATATGATATAAGACTTTTTAATTAAAGATTTGTCTTGTATGATGTTGTATATATGTTATGTGATGACTTTGGATTGTTTTTACACAAGGTTCAATAATTTTCCTAAGTTCTAATCTAGTGAATATAAGATTGGCTTAGGATAGTAATGTGATATAGATGATTTATGTGGAACAGAGATAGATACTCAGTTGGAGATTCCCGTCAATTCCCAAATGAAACCAGGTACATAATACTTTGATTGATTTTGCTTAGGATAGGCATATACCAATTTGACTTTAATCGAAGATTAATCAGAGATATTGAAATTGGTTGTGCTTTATGTCGTTGAATCCGGAATCGGGGAGCGATAACCTTATCATGATGCCATGGCATGGTAGTTCAGGCACTTAGCCCAATCCTTTGTCATGATGCAATGACTCAAATCCATGATGCAGTGGTGGTTCCTTTTATTAGCTAAGTGGGTAGCTAATAGGGTTAACTGTATCAGTATATTCTCTACTTAGGCTCGGAAGGAAATAATATGTTTTAGTTCACGATTGTGAGATTGTTGAACTAATTGATGTTATAGACCGGGATAAATAGAGTGTATAAAGGAGTGTGAACCCTAAATGATGCTATTAATATTCTTTTTCGGTTAGAGATAGGAGATATAGATATCCGATCTATCTATATCAACCCTCTGAGCAGCTGCTGTTACTCAGGACCCCCAGAATTCTCAAGCTTGAATCGAAGTTTGAATACTCCAGTGTTGTTCTATTCATTTAACTAAAAGATAATGAAGTTATGGTGATTTATTGCATTGCATTTAGTTAAGTGAGCATTACATATGTATTTGTTTGCATTATTGTGTACTGGGCCTTTGGCTCATGTTGTTGTCTTACATGTGACTTTGATGACGAGCCCTATGACCATATGGGTTATGGGACTGACTGGGAGGATTCTATGGATGACTAAGAGAGAGAGGCCTAGTATATGCTTAGAATTCCTTTTGATGTAAATTTTGTTGAAGTGTTTAGGCTTATTTGTTAAGCCTTGGAATGTATTTTGAGTTGAATTGTATTTGTAATATAGTTTGGTTGTAAGTAAGATCTCTATATTTATGTGATCCTTGGGAAGCTGTAATGTATATTTATATATATATATGTATATGTCTTGTATATAGGTGATGACCCACTACTTATGTAGTGGTAGTGTTTCTTAGTTCAAATCATGTAAATGTTATATCTATTTTAAACAGATAGCCATTACAAACATCTCTTTTTAAGACGATCTTACGTATGATGCTTGAATATTGTTCCTAATATTTGGGTATTATGCGTGGTCGGAGGATTTGACATACTTAATATTTGGGTTAAGTGGGCCGGGTCTTTACAATTATACACGTATCATTAGTTGGTCATGAGATACACGTTGAAAGGGTATCCCACAATCAATGTGCGATACACATGTTTTGTATTTTTTTTTTTACAATTTGGTTTGTATAATTTTTTTTTTTAAACTATATTATACATGTAATATCCTTTCATTTAAGGTATTAATATTTCAAGTGATAAAAAAGAGGAATCAATGTTCCATAAATTAAGCAAAATGAGGTATCAACATTTTAAAAAATTAATTTAAGCCATCAATGTTTTGATAGTTTTCTTTAATTAATTTTACTTAATTCTCAACATAGAGCTCATTTCATTCACTTTACAAAATATTAACAAATTGTGATTATGTTACATATTCATGGAAGTTATATTATAATACATTTATACATGTAAAAGATATGAGGCATGTATGTTTGCACATAGACAAAAAATACCACACTAGAAAAGTTAGTACTTGCTTAAAGTACCATGTTTACACCAAAATACCACATATGAACTAAAATACCATATTTGGACAAAAGTTGATACTTGCTCAAAGTACGACATATGGATCGAAATACCAAGTATTGATCAAAATACCAAATATGAGTGAAAATTGATACTTACTCAAAGTAACACATATGGACCAAAATATTACATATTAATGAAAGTTGGTCTTCGTTTAAAGTACCACATATGAATAGAAACACTAGATATAGACAAAAATACTACATATGGATGAAAGTTGGTACTTGATTGAAGTACTACATATGAATTGAAATATTATGTATGGACAAAAATACCACATTTCGATAAAAGTTGGTGCTCAGTCAAAGTACCACACATGGATTGGAATATTAGATATGGACAAAAAACATCACACTTGGATGAAAATTGATACTTAGTTGAAGTATCACATATGGACCAAAGTACTCGATATGCATCAAAACACTAGATATGAACCAAAGTTGGTACTTGCTATAAGTATCAAATATAGACTAAAATACAAGATATGAATCAAAATACCATATTTAGATAAAAGTACACCTAGAGTCTCAACTTTCATTTACATGAAGTACTTTGATCTATATTTCTGTTTATTTCATCATATTGTAGTCATTTTAGCATCATATTTTGATCATTTTTAAATAGATGTTTGTTAAGAAATAGATATCGATGAAAAATTGATAGTTTTACTCATAAACTAACATAATAGATACAATATAAATATGATACAAATAAATTACATATTCAAATCAGATACATATATCTAAAAATTTGACAACCCAAACAGACCTTAATATTATATTATCAAAATGTGATAATTTAAGAATCACTACTTTATTTCAAGTTGCCTATGGGTGAGTTGTGCTCATAATCTTTCTCCCGTAGCCATTGCCCTATGTTTAGCTGTAAAGGAAAGTTAAAGGTTAAACCCTACAAAACAAGAGCCCTCAAGTACAGCGAGAGTTAAATGAGTTGACGTTCAAGATTTTTGCGTCAAACACTCAAAACTCTTTTACTTAAACTCAAAAACTACATCTTGGGGGACTGACTGATCAGGCATCATGGTTATTAATATCATAATACGTCTCCTTCCCTCCAAATACTAATTTCTAGCATTACGAGTAGGAGACATGTTTGGTCCTCCCTACATTCTACGACCCACCAATCAAACTTGAACTCTACACCCTCGTGAGAATGAGAATCAAAGCGTCCAAAATGGGTTTTAAAATTCTAGATCCCCCACCCCCTCCTCCTAACCTTCTCCTCATTTTTCCTATAGATCTCCCTTATGTTGATTGCAAATAACATTTTTTTTAAATCATTATTTATTTGAACAAATACTAAATTATTAACCCCACTTGTAATCTCAATAAATACTTAAATGTTATCTTCTTAGTCCTCATCATTAACCTTTCCTTGTCATAAGAGAATATGTATTTATATATTTGTATGTATATAAGAAAAAAGAAAAAGACAAAAAAGAAAACAGGGAAAATAAAAAGGATTAAAAATTTTAGACGGAGCAAAACATAACATGTCTGAGTATCTTCTTCACTGCCCGCTTTCTCCACCATCCTTAATCTTCCATTGAAAAGGTCGGCTTTTTGAAACAACCCATGTTTTAATTTCTCATGAAAATCCATCCCTTTGTGTTCTTTTCCATTGAAAGTCCTTATTTTGCATATGGGTTGTTCCTAGATTGTCGTAAAGATTTAGCCTTTTGGTTAACCATTGCGATTTGTAATGAATTGGGTCTTAGTTTTCGCATTTCTTTTAAGGTGTAGACATGGAATAACAGATTCGCATTTGCCATTATGCGTTGTGCATAATGATATTATAAATATTTCAATCTTATGTTATCCTTTGATTCATTTTGTTATTTACTTATTATTATTATCTCTTTTTGTGGTAACATTAAATTAGCTATTTCCTGCTATATAAACAAGCCATCTATTTGAATATGAGAGTTTGAGCTCTCTGGGGGTTGTACTTTGTGACTGAATTGTGAGCTTCTTGAATTATTGGTTACATATGGAGGAGAATTAATGAGCTGAAATGGCTTTCATGTTGTTGTGAAGGTTGTTTTCTTTGTAAAAATACAAAAGGCTCGAATTAAAGATGGCGTGAAATATGATCGGCATGTGAATGTATGATAAAGGGAGAAGATGAGAAGCATGTTGATACTCTGGAAAATATCATTAGACTTCTGGGGTAAATTTTAATCTAAAAGGGGTTCGCCATGAAGGGGCGGTTTTGTCAGTGAAAGCATGTGGTAAACTTGAGAGGAGAACGGGAAATTTAAAGCACTTTTCTTTTCATCTGTATAAATGAAGTATACGATATGCAGATTTTGTAAGGAAATGAATAAAAATGGAGCCATGATGGGAAATGAGAACGGTATCACAACAATTTATTAACGAATAAGTCTAGCATCCTGTTTCAATTTATATGAGGGAATTTACGGGTTTGCATAGTTTTGGTTTTAATAAATCAAAAGACGATTCTTTGGAGGTTCATTAGGCATCAAAGAGTATTTTCTGAGGTTTTCTCTAAGGTGACATAGCCATGAGGAAGCAAAGACAACGTGTCTTCAGCATGTATGGAAATTGAGATTGGTTTAATGCTTTTGTACATGCTAAAGCACAGACAAGATAAAAATAAGTAAGGCGGATGGAAAAATTAGGAGCATAATGGGAGTAAATGAAGGAGATATAGTTAAAAATATACCGAGCATATTAGAAGTCAAGCCTTATCGCTAGAAGCTGAGATCTTATGATACTGTAATGTATTTGAAGAGGGAGGATGGGTGCAAGAATACTTTCGTAATAACAACTTTCATTGAGTATTTATGTGATTGGTGCAGTGAATTGGCTGTATTAGACCAGCTTCCATGGCATTCACTGCATTAACTTGGTCTAAATTGGTCCACAGAGAACTTTCTATTACAATCGTCTAGTCAGTCCTAACTCTGTATAGCATGGAGATCTTAAAGTTTCTATTCGTTCTTGGATGCCTTGAATCTTGAGATTATTTTCTTTGACTGGTTAATCTTGTCTTTATGGACAGGTATGGGTGCTTTGATGCCTGGAAAAGATCATGGTGCAGTGCCTAGAGGGAATAAAGCATCTGTGTGTTTCTGTGATAGGTTGTTGCGATTCTGAGAGTCGACCTCAGGATCTTCAAAATCCGGAAGCTCTTGCAAGGGAGACCGTCTGTATGTTAATCTGTCGAGCTCAAGTCGTTTTGAGATGATGTCATGTTTTTCTTCATCTTCTTCCTTTTCTTTTTTTCTTTTCCTTTTTTTTTTTCAGATGTTGCATATTGAATTTTTCACTTGTTTCTATCTGTATCATTATGTGTGATATATTTATTGCTGCAATGTGCATTATAAAAATTTCTTTTCTTTCCATCTCATCTGAAAAATGGAACCTCATGTGGAATGTGATATTCATGGATGGAATGATGGCAGCCTATCAATCTTTTCTCTTCGGGGATGGGGGTTGGAATTGGGACTTTGAGTCTGGAACTTTGGATTGTTAAATTTGTCAAACTATGAGCAGTCTGAGTTAGACAAATTTGATTACCTAACTTAGTGTATGGTACATTCAATTCCAATCACAGACAGATTTCTACTTTGATTCTGCTATAACAGGATATGTTCTATCTTGTGGCTTGGTTTCTTTTCCTAACAAGGATTTTTTATCCATGTCTATCTTCTCCTTGCATCAAAAATTTTCAAGAGGATATATTGCCGCTGAATTTCTCTATGGAATTTTAATGCTGTACATGGCTAATAGAAGTAAGCTGGGTAGGACCATTCTGTGCAGCTGCGAGGGACCTGTGGGGAAGAACATTATTCAACAGAAGATTACTAGAAAATTTAATGCTCATAAGACCCTGAGCACAGGGTAGCCCTCATTTCCTGGCTAGGTGGAATTGAACTATTAACTATACTTTATGCTTCTTTATCTGACAGCTGATGGAACGTGTTATTCTAGGAATCTTTTGTTGAGTGACCTTGCTATTAGAAGTAGTTTTGCTGTTATTCATTTCGTTTTATGGCTATAGGTGTCCTTGGTTTAGTTTATTTTTCTACTTGCAGCTAAAACGAATAGTGAAAGAAAGACCAAACAGAAAAAACGCAATAGTTGAGATGTACCAGGAATAGTTTATCCTTTTCAGTTCTCGTACAAATAGTCCTTAGTGCAGTTTGAGAATGGCCATTGTTGTCAAGTATTGAAAACATCATATAAGTCTGGAAGATTTTGAAATTGGAGTTCTTGGATTGGTGATAGGCATTGTGCTTGAGAATGCTGGGCACATTTGTATTTAATTACAGCTGTTTTCTTTCCTCATCATTTTTATAAAGGTAATACAGGAAACAAAAGCTCCTGCTATTTATGGATATTTTAATTTGATTTTACCATTCCACAGTTAAAAAGTTTAGAAGAAAATTCAATAAAACAAATTTAAATGAAGATATAATCGGATCTGTCATATTTCTGATCAGTCTTCCTCATCATCACAAGAACTTACGCATTTTTTATCTCACATGCAGCACTTAGTTATGAGTGTATGCTTGTATATAGTAGATATTTCTGTGTCAGATTTTATTTCTGTAGCTCATCGGAGATAGTATACACTGGATGTTGTTAGAACAATATTTTGATCTCATAAGCCCCTCTTAGACATAAAGAGACACTATAATTATCAAATGTTTGTTCATTCATTTACCTCATTGTTCTTCTTCTCTAACTCTATCCTTTCCACAGCACACACCCACCCACCCCCTTCAACACCCACACCCAATCTAATTGAATCTTTGTGATTTTCTTTGTCTAGATACTAGAAAGTTATTGATGAAAATATAGCAACAAACATTCAAGAATCATCCTATGCTCTTGCAGGAACATGTGGATATTCTCTGAAGCTTTTGCATTGTCAATAGCATGCTTGAATTTCTTTTTTAACATTATCTGAAGTAGGATGATAATTATTAGTTATCTCTTTGGAAGCTTCCAGTATAGGTTGTAACTTTTCTCCATGGAATTTCAATCTGTCTTATGTAATCTAAATCACACTATCTTAGACCTATGTTGCTTATATTATGTATGAAGTTGCATAATTGAGGGTCTGAAACCTCCATACGTCAAAAGGCAAGTGTTTATCTGTTCTCAACATTTTTTTTTTCAAATGCAGTTAGTGTCAGTGAAATAGAAGCATTATATGAACTTTTTAAAAAGATTAGCAGTGCAGTTATCGATGATGGATTAATCAATAAGGTACCTCCTGTCGGCTTTTGTGCGTTAAATTGTTTCCATTACAATCACCTGCCTCCATTCTAATCAGATCATTTTATCCTTATTGGCTTTTTGAAGAAACCCGTATCTTCATCTTTTTCCATATTACTGATGAGTTGTTGGTATTTTTTTTAGGAGGAATTTCAGCTGGCATTATTCAAAACAAGTAAGAAGGAGAGCTTGTTTGCAGATCGGGTATCCATCAAAAAGACAGAACTCTCGCTTTACCTATCTTAGCTCATGGTTTTGCTGCATCTTCCTTGAGATACAAGTGCATTTTCTTACTGTCAAATTGATTAGACGGACATATAAATGGTGTCATATCCTTTGACTTGGTGTCCTTTTGCATGTATGCAACATGCAGCGTTAAATTGTGCATGTGCACTTGGAAATTTTATGCAATATTTATCTCATTTATGCATGTAGTTATTTATGACTCCTCTTCTGCAAGAGTCAACTGAATTTGATTATTTGATTTTCCAATTGATCAATTTTTAGGTGTTTGATTTATTTGATGTAAAGCATAATGGGATGCTAGATTTTGATGAATTTGCACGATCACTTTCCGTCTTTCATCCTAATGCCCCCATTGACGATAAAATTGAATGTAGGTACTTTGAGTTCTTGACCCTTTTTCATGATGATTATTGGTGTTATATATGCTCTTTATTTGCACTATGTGCTCCTCTACTTCTTACAAAATGTTATATTTGTCCCGCAAATGGACCGTTCCCCTCTACTTCTAACATGATGTTATATTTGTCCTACGATTAGACTGTTTCTAGATATGACTAATTTCCCCCTTTTTTTTCCTTTTTCTTCTTTCACCTTTTCATTTCAGTTTCATTCAAACTGTACGATCTCAAGCAGCAAGGTTTTATAGAGAGGCAGGAGGTAAATACTCTGTATAATTCACAAGATAGTGCAGTTCGATTTGAACTAATTAGTTGCAGTTGAAATTCTGCAGGGTTGGTTTTTTTACCTTATTCCTTCTGTTACAACTAGCAGTTTCCTTTGTATATTTTCTCAACATGCAGTTGCTTCATTTGGTAAAGAAATGTGCTTTAGCACCCTTAAAACTCCTGAAGTGCACTTAGGCCTTTAATTAACATTTTTGCCCTTCTGTAAAGTAATTAAATAATAATAATCATAATAAATAGAGAATATTCATGAAAATTAGGAGTAAAAAAATTGTGGGCAAGTCTACCCCATGGACTTTCTATTTTTTTCTTTATTTTTATTTAAAAAAATTTTCAGATATTTTTATTTATGTATCTTTATTTCAAAAACATCAAAACTGTTATACAGGGGGATAAATGCACAAATTTAGAAATAAAGGGTGTCAGTGCATGTTTTTGAAGAATATGGGGCAACGTGCATATTGGATAAACATAAGAGATGAACTCTGCAATCTACCGTTCTATTTTTATGGTCTTTGATTATTCAAGAAATGAGGGGCTTGATTGTCTTCAATTGGGATGAGATATCTGTTTTACGTGGAGTTTTCTATAGTTTCATCTGAGCTGAATTGAAGTAGTCTGAAGAGATCATCAAGATGCTTTTATGGTCTAGTTTCGCTACAGATCAGAGGGATTTGTGAGTTGTTATGTGTGGCTGCTCATTAGACATTGTTGCTAATAGAAGATTCTTGAGTAATTATTCTTTCATCCATTGATTTCAATAAATTTTAGATTCACAACCAACAATTCTAAAAGATTAAGCTTATATAATTTAGTGGGGTTTTAAATTTTATTGGTCACTTCCTTTCACTTGTGGTTTGAGACTTTGATTGAAGCACAAGTGAACCACGTAGTTAAATAGGGTGAAATGGGTATGCAGCGGTTTGAATTAAGGATCAATTTCTTGAATACCATGATTAAATAGATGACAACCAACTGGTTTAAAAATTTAAGATGGTTATAGTATCATATTCACTTGTTTAACAGATGTATTTCCAATTATTGCATTCATAAGCTTGTAATTCTAGCCCTCCTGTTACAATTCCAAGCCAAATGTGCTTATTTTTTAATCATAATGAGCAAGAGGGGAAGTGTTATTGTCAATTTCCCATGTCCATTTCTCCTGCTTACACAATTAGTGGCCCCCCATATCTCAAGTTACATGCCTGGTCTGTATAATAGTTATCGTCAATAGGAAGGATTCCTCTTTTTTTTCCCTCAAATTCCATATCTTTCTTTGCTTCATCTTTGCCATCATATTAAGAGTATGATCATCTACTCTGTGTAAACAGGTTAAACAAATGGTGGTGGCTACACTTGCTGAATCTGGTATGAATTTGTCAGATGATGTTATTGAGAGTATCATTGATAAGGTAATCCCTTCCTACGTCCTTTTTGGCTGTTGCATCCTAGAATATACATGCGTGTTTCTTTAATAGGAACTTATGTTCAGGCTGACTCGTATACTATCCACGAATTCATGGGCTTAGCAACATTTAATACAATAAGTCAATTGGGGTAAGCATTATAAACTGAAAACTGAAAAACCAAAACAACCTAAAACCAAATAAAAAGTAATTTTTTGCTTTTGTTCTTGCTGTGTGGTTTTGGTTTGAAAAATTTTGAAATCAATTATTTGGTTTGCTGTTAGCTTGTGAAATATATTAAAGAAAAAAAAATCAAGTGGAATTGAAATATTATAACATGTTTATAATTTATAGACTTACATGTATCAAAAACAATATAATTTGTTAGCCTTCTTGTTAATTTCAGACTTTTGAGGAAGCTGACACTAAGCACGATGGTAAGATTGATAAGGAAGAGTGGCGTAACCTTGTTCATCGACATCCCTCTCTCTTGAAAAATATGACTCTTGAATATCTAAGGTTAGCCATCCATTTATTTTACATTAAGATTTAGATAACCAACCAGCAGAGCTAAAAGTTTAAGCCTATTAGATCTAGCAATTTTACATTCATTGATTAATACTCTCTATCTCTTGTGTGGCTAAGACTTTAGATGAAATCTATCAAGTTAACTAAGTAGAGCATAGCTTTCAAACTCAGGACTTCTTATTCTGATACTAGCGTAAATTTTAAATCCATCATCAGTTGATCTAAAAGTTAAGTCTATTAGATTAAGTGTGCGGTTCTACATTTAATTGTTCCTTGGAATGGAACATGTCACATTCTAATGGTCCTCATTTTATTGCACAGGGATATCACAACAACATTCCCGAGTTTTGTTTTTCATTCCCAAGTCGACGATGCCTGAGCAATGCAGCATCAGCAGATTCAGAATTTCATAGCCAAATTTTTTTTCTCTTCCTTATTCTTTTCTCCTCCTACAGAATTGTGGCCATTAACATTGAATGGAATGGAAAGCATTCATTCTGAAGATTCTGCGACAATGTTGTGAATGATGATGTTTGTGCAAGGAACTTATAGTGAATAATCATTTGGTTGAAGCAATCTTGTACTATTTTCCTTGGTGCTAATCCATGGTCTGCTTCAAAGCCCTTAACAAATTGTCTATTGGATTATCTTGCCTCAGAGACTCGAAACTAAGGAGAAAGGAGAACACCGTTCCAAGGACTCACTTTATTATGTGGCACACCCTTCCTTGATTGTGTTGCCAACCAAGGACCCATTTTGTTATGTGGCAATCCCTCATTGAGGGTATTGCCTAAACTAAGTAAACCAAAGATTTGTCTATTTTTTACCTTGAATCAAGTGGATGCATCTATACTTAGGCTAATCATTTTTAGTTTCCTATTTGGGCATATTAGCTTATACACCTATGAACATTGTGCATATGATCTCGAGATCATAGAAAATGGTACCTTATTTAAAGTCACTAGCTCCTTAGTCAATTCCTTGAGAGCTTATTAACTTGTTTCTTATTTATTACTTTTAAAGCAAATCCTTTATGGCCCAAAAAAAAAAAAAAAACCAATTCCTTTATTGGTTTAAAGATTAAAAAAACTAATTCCTTTACTATTATTATTTATTTATTAGAATGTCTTTATCCTTAGATACTTGGTATAAATTTCAAGAGATATGAATGATGTGTAGTTGCTTATGCAATAAAATCGGTTGCTTGTTGGGTTACTTGGCAACTAAAGTTGCTGGAGCAAGCAACCCTCTCTCTTTATTCTATTGGTCTTTTTGTACTAATTCAATCTTTACAAAAAGCCCACTCCTCATTCCATTAGTCCTTTGATACTTATTTAATATTTATAACAAATTATGAACACTATTTCAAGGTAATAAAATGAGATATGACTCATAAAAGTTTAAAAAAAAAGTAGATAAGTAATTCTTTGGAAGCAATTAAAGATAAAGTAGAAAGTTGTTTAGGAGGAAAAAGTTGTTTTAAATGTTGACATGATACTTTAAACAACTTTTTAAGTAATTTAGGAATAAAGATGATCTTGATTATTCTAGCAATTATTATAAATTTAAGATGCTAAAAAACTTTTTGGAGTCTTTTTAGTAGGATTTTAGATTTTGTAAGCACCCATTACAATAGTAAAAAAATCTTTAAGACTGTGTCCTTACTAAGAATAGCGTACTCATATTGAAAATTAACTCATAACTTATCCCGATGGTGATCGAGTATTACTCAAGTTTTAATGCATTACCTTGTAAACCATTTAATGGATTTCGTTAAAATATGAACTAGAATTTATTTCCATGAACACATCAACTAAAATTGTGTTGTAATAGCCATTAACAACACACACACACACAAAACGAAGATACTTCATCTTCCCAGTAATTCTGCTCCCCTCTCAATCTCATCTTTTGTCAGATTATATTTACTGTCTTATGATAGCCGTCATAGTGGTGTCACACTAATCTTCGTCAAACATGAGGTATATAAAAAGTAATAGATGCATTTGATCGGTGGAACTGCCATCAAAGGCATCAAATTTGAAACACTAGATGTCTATTTATTAAAATGCTTTCAAGAAATGGGATAGGAACATGTGGACACATGGTTGAGGTGCCTATTGCTAATTGCCTAACATCATGCGATGCTTTAAAGTTCCTACTTCCTAGTCGTTGCTTCGGCACACAATATTCAGAACAGGACACACCATGCCGCTAGAAACAAAGCAAGATAAAGGAAAAAAAAAATTCTTAATTTAGTCAGCTTTGGCTGCCTAGAGTCGTCCAGGTCCACTGAAAAGGACAATAAGCCGAACTTACAAGTCAAACAGAACAGAAATGGAGAAGAAAAAGATCCCATTTTACCAAACTTTGATCATGTCCACTTCCATGACATGAAGGGTTGCCAATTCAGTATAAAAAGATGCTATATTGAATGGCAAATATGTGCTATTTTTGGATTAGGGTCTTAATTCCCGAGTTTGTGTGGATCGAAAGGAGAAGAAAACAATGGCAATGAGCAAGAGGCAGTTAATAATTGGAGTAACTTGGCTCCTCGTAATGGCATTTCTTGTCTTGAGCACCCAAATAACCGAAGCTGCGGCGCTGCACGCAGTTAAGCATGCTGGTAAAGTTCTTGTAGATTATGTTTTTCACATACATATGACTGAATATGCAAATGTTATGAGCTCATCTAGGAATATGTTGCGAAGGCAAGTAATTAGAAATAATTTCCATCATTTGAGCACTAGAAACAGCAGCAACCATCATGCTGATATAGCTTATGTCAACAAACAATGACACAAAGATTATATGACAGCAACCGAAACCACTTTTTTCACTCTTTCATGTGTTTACATGAAGTAGTAATAGAAGTTGATAAATTGCATACAAGTGCCTATCTTTCTTGCCTAAATTTCAATAATCATAGCATACACAGTAGTCTATAAATTCACTAAATTGTGCAATTGCTGATTTAGGAAACTCGAAAAACATCCTTGGTACAATATTGGGGATCCCATTAAACTTTGAACATATGATTTTCTTTGCATTATTCATTTATTTATTTTATTTTATTTTCAGGTTGTCGTTGCTGTACTTTTGTAAAGAGAGGAGCTCTGATTCAATGTGGAAAAGTATGCTGTTTCGATGGGTGTTGCAGCCTCCCTTGATGCTTAAAAACAATTTTCCCTTTTTTTATTTGTTTTTTTTTTTTTTAAATGTAAGAAGTGCTGAATCCATGGTCCCCATAAATAGCATCATGTTTGTATTAACAAATGATGAAGGTTATTTTAGGTGGTCAATATGATTGAGAGTAAGAAATAATGGGTGATTAGTTGTTTCCCTTAATGAGGAGTTCTCTTCTCTTGTCTTTTTTTTTGTTCGATGGTGCTCTGTACACTTTCCCGTTTTTGCCCATTCTGAGTTCATACGTATAATATCAATGCAAACTGAATAATCTTCACCTTGTCTCTGGCTCTCTATTATGTGTGGAAGGTTGATACCTTTGCTTAATTCTACACATGAGTTCTTGATTTATAAAGTTTCATTCCCCACAACGCCCCCACTCAACCAATTGGATAAAAAATATGGAGATAAGGTTGCTCTACCTCAGTTACCCACTCAACCAATTGGATAAAAAATACGGATATACGGTTGCTCTATCTCAGTCACGTGGAGTAAGGGTGTTCATGATTCGGTTAACTGATCCGTAGTCCTATTAGTCACATGGAGTAGGGATGTTCACGGTTCGGTTAATCGGTTTGTAGTCCTATTTTTTGAATCTAACCATAATGATCGATTTTTTAATATCTCGATCCTAAACCGATATGTTATAAACGTTTAACCATTTTTTTCAGTTAATTTTTTTCGGTTTTTGGTTTTTAACTATTTAATATAATGGTTATGCAAAAATTATAGTTAACCATATTTTTCAATATGCCTATAAAAAAATTAGAGCATTTTTTTATAGTTATATTAAAAACTATAAATTAAGAATGTAAGATCCATTTTTTTTTATATGCAACAAAGACTAGAATGCAAAAGTTCTTTTCCTTTTTTGGTTTTTTATACAAGCAAAATAGATGAATATGCATGGTAATAGTTAAAAAAAAAAATCCACCAAGATGGACGAACCATTTTGGATTCTATGGATATTGAATACATATGGTAACTAATAAAGATAAAAAGCCGTACTCAATGTAATCAATAATGCTCTTGGTCATAGATTTAACAAAATATCTAATTTGTAGTTTACAATTATAATCTTAAGAAAATAAAACACAAAAGACACTTTAGTATTGTATAATAAGGGTTAAAAAATTGTAATATAGTTAAAAAAAAAAAACCAATAGAAGACTTATGAAAAATATATGATATTTCAATATCTGACTATTTATATTTTTAACAAAATAATTAATAATATATTATAAATTATATATATAAATACAAATGGTTAACTGTGACACCTTGATTTTCATTGGATGCAAAATTATTAGTAAATTGATATTAAGGCATCTAATTTGACAACTATAAACTAAATTAAGGATATAATTAGAATGGTCTGGAATAATCAATAAGAAAAGAAAGTATCAAAACTATAATAACCTTAAGAATAAAAGAAAATCATTTAAACAGATGACCTAATTAAGCTAAAACAAGGAATAATATAAAAACTACTCTAGAATTTAAACTCATGAAAATTCAATAATAATAGTAATAATAAAAGTTAAGATAGTAATAGTAAGTAGTAAATGGTTAAAAAGGTATGAAAAGTAACTAGTAAATATAAAAAGTAAATATAAAATATAGAATTAGCATATAATACAATAATTAATGTAGATTTTTCGAATAAGGATACTTTAACTTATGAAATTACTAAAATGCCCATTTAAATTCACAAAAATTGCAAAACTAACACAAAAAAATAATTTAAATGGAAAAAAAATCCTTAAATACTCTAGAAAAATCAGGAATAATTTGGAAAAAATTAGGAAAATTCGAAACATGTAATTAATCTCAGAAAATATCCTGTAAATTTCTCAAAATTGTGTCAAAATGCATGTAAAATTCACCAAAAATTCGCCAGCTGTCCGAAAATTTTGACACCTCACCAGGACACGTGTTTTAATTCCATGTGACCAGCTAAAAAGTTTCATGCAAGAATAATGACATTTGGCATTTTTAATACGTGATAAACTGCTATAAATACCGTGTTCCAACATAGAAAAATTCACACAGCTCGTTTCGAGCATCCTAAAATCACCAAATTTTCAGTTTATTACTAAAAATAATGGTCTATACTGCCGACAACTTTATGGTGGTGAAGGTGGCCGGAGATGGTCGTTTTGGCCGTGGTTGGGCGGAAATTGCGGAAATTTTCGTGAAGTCATTACAGCTCCTTTCGTAAAGATATTTTATAGGTAAACTAATAATATTAGGTACTCTCATAAAAATTTCGTAATTTTTCTTGGTCATTTACTATTTTTAATAATTAATCTAAGATTCTGCCAGTATAAATAACATTAATTAGTGCATATTTTATATGTTGAAATATAGTAAAATGATTCTATTATACATAAAACTTTTTAACCACTTTTAAATGCTCATTATAAAGCTTAGATGTTAACTTTATGAAGTTATAGCATATACTACTATTTTTCTATAATTACACGATTTATTATAAACTAATTACCTTATAAATGGCTATGTATAACTTAAATCTACCCTAAGTTATTTACTACTTTTTAAATATATTATCAAAGAACTTATAACAAATACTTAAGAAATAATAACCCTTAGATTTGCTTAAACTAATTATCTCATTTAAGATTTATTAATCTAGTTAGGCTTAGTATCAAGAAAATGACAAAATTAATTATATTGTCAATATCAAATATTATAAAGCTTATATTTAACTATACTTAATCTTTTAACTATTGCTTCTATAGTACATATTATGTAGGAATAATTATACTAAATAATTAGACCTACATTAGCCTAAAAGGAATTAACATTTATATACTTCAACTCAGTTAATAAATATCTACTTATTCTCAAATTCTAATTATTAATAGGGGTATTGTGAGGAAAGTAAAATCTAGATAATTTTATCAATATTTCATAATTTCCTAGAATTATCATCACATGCTCGCTTAATAAATTTTCTAATATTCTAAAGTTAAGAAAATTAATCATCATAAAGTTAAATTAGTATAAAATATCTAAAATCTTTTAGCTCAATTTAAACTTTTAAAATTTCTAAGTTTAGATGTTAACTTACTTATCTTACTAAATAAACCTCAATTATAAGTTACTTATCCAATAAAAGCCAATGTAAAACTATGCTTTATTTAAACCCTATTAAAATACATCATAATATCTTTAATAATTGTAATCCATTCCCAATTAGCTAAATTAGGAATTATTACCCCTGCAAATTACATCAAGAAAAAGAAGGACAATGATTAAATGACTAGCCAACCTCTATATGAAACTGTAGATACTCATAACTATTCCTTGTTGGATATTATTAGGTGTTCGAGGGGAACGCTGATAAATCGCAATTTCTGTAAGTGGTTCATTTATATGGTAATTGTAAAAAGGGATATTATTTACATTATAATTGTTTGTGCTTGTAACTTAGTATAAAATGTGTGGTTGATTGATTTTGTTTGATATTGGATGTTTACTTATCCTATTGTTTTGGTGTGAGATACTTGTTTGATCACCTAAGAAAAATGTATTATTAAGAATATAGTGAAAATAAAACCGATCATGCATAGCATAACGCATTTTGCATCCTTGCATCCACAAAACCGACCGTCAGGTGAGAATGGATTTCTTCTTTTAACCTTTATTGAACTAAGTGACAAGAGAGGAGGTCGCAGTAAAGGTTACAAGCTATCCGAGGGATAGTCCCGAACGGTTTTTGGGAGGACAGGAGATCCATTGCACATTCCGGTTTTATGGAAAATGAATGTGTTAACTCCTCGAAACCCAGATTAGAGTGGGGTTAATTTCTCTAATCTCGTGATGAACCGGTCAACATCACGCGGATGGCATCCCGATTGACTGCACAATTCACTCTAATAATAACAATGATTGTGATTTGTCTTATAATGTTTATAATTACCCTTTTTATATCCACTTACTGAGCACGTGGTTTTATGCTCATACCCCTATAGATCTTTTTACAGAGATACAAGATTCCTAAGGAGTATCAGAATTGGTTTCAGTAGAATGGAAGATGAGAATATTATGGATTATGTAAGGAGAGTTGAGATTATATTACGGTAAAGGTATGTATAAAGGGTATTTCTTCAGATTACTTGTATTTCTGTGTGTTGGCCATGACTTGAGAGTTGTCAATACATTGGTTTAATGAGATAAGCCTTGTATATTCTACTTGCTAATGATAGTTAAGGCCACCAACTATCATTTTCATTTAGAATGTACGGCGGGACTGTCTTGATTAAACTATTGGGATGTGACATTAACCAAAACAATCGGTTTTTTATTTTATAAACCAAACCGAAACTGAAAACCTAAAAAATTCAAAACTTCAATCCTAAATCGAAACTGATGGACTGGTTCATTTTTTTTTTTTCGTATTGTTTTTTCAATTTCGGTTTGGTTATCCTAAACATTTGGTTTTTTTTTTTTTTTTCACACCCCTAACGTGGAGAGTAGTGATAATACAATTGGCTCATAAAAATCTTGACTATGTATAAAAGAGAGAGAGAGAGAATACATGTAGATTTAAATAATATAGAAATATCTAAATATTTATATTATCAGAGCGGTTAGCACTATTCATTCTCTCGATTATAATTATAATTTCATTACAGTCTTATTTTTATGAATAACTATTACGATGTTTACTTCACCAGTCAACCGTAATAGTGATTCCATAAGAAATCCCTATTACAAAAAATATTGAATAGTTATTCTTTTTTCAAATGTATGAGTGACAATTCAATGATGGAATTGTCTTTCCTTCCACCCCCAAAATACCTCAATTTAAATAAAAAATCAATAAAGGAAAATCCTATTATAGCTCTACTTCATTTCTCAATAATAGTGATTCCATTACAATCTTATTCATTAAGCGAAGTGAATAGGTTAGATGCTGATAATATATATATAATATTTTTTTTTTAATTTACAAAATTATAACAAGAATCTTATATATCTATTTTTCGTAGTCATAAAATAATTCATAAAATGATTTGTATTTCGATTTTATACAATAAATGAAGAACAAAACTTCAAATTAGTCGATAGTTTTTGGGATAGCATATTTTCTTGCTTATTGACAAAGATACTAGAGCTTGTCGGAAAAGTCGGAATTATGGGATAAGGCCTAAGGAATTTTTTTTTATTTTTTTTATCAATTTCGATTGTCTTTTCAAAATAGGCGCCAATCCAAAATAATTATTAAAATAACCCACTTAAATTGCACGATGAATATTTGAATATGCGTTTTTGACAAATAAAAAAATTTTCATAAGTAGAAAGCCGAGCAATCTCAAGCCATTGGGTCTGTTTGGATTGTCTGTTTTTCATTTGTATCTGTATCTTTTTTAAAATGATATGTGTAAATATATCCGATTTGCATCTAAATTTTATCTATATTTGTTCTATTTGATCTTTTGATGAGAACTGTCAACTTTTTTTTTTATCTATATCTATTTTTTGATAAATAATTTGTTAGAAAAAAGTTTGAAAAAGTGTCTGTATCTGTCGAAAAAAGCCAAAACAAACAGACTCATTGTGCCCTCGGTATAATTGTCCGCATATAAAAATATAATTGTGAAGTTGAAATAAAAAAAGAAAAAACAAAAAAAAAAAAACTCTTAATTATCGTAGAATTGTGCACTTATAAATGTCTATTAAATCTTTTACAAAATTTTCTTTTTTGAATTTCATGGAACATCAATAAATTTGAGTTGTTGAAAATTTGACTCGAAATTTTTTTATTTTATATAAACCTAAATGGAAAAATTTATAAGTTCTAAAGGATATATTATAGATACGAGGTTTAGCTTGGAGAGTGGTTCAACAAGGTAGATTTTGGTTTAAAAAATTTTGAAACTTGTATGAATAGTATACAACTTGGATCTTTTACTGTATTTATTTTTGTACTCGCTCATCCTTAACCCAAACCCTGATGATCAATCTAGCTATGTATGTATAGATACACACATATAATTCTAATCGTATCTCACAACTTTGACAAGCCCTTAATCTAACTACTAAAATAAATAGTAAATAAAATATTAACTATTTTTGTGATTCGATCACAATTGGGTATCGTATGAGCCGTTGGATGGGAATAATATATAATTATTAAATAAAATTGTTATTTCATAAGACATATGTCGTTTTAATGGAGAAAAAACTTAATAGATTAAGTAGATAACTAATAGAAACATCTTTTATAAATAGAAGGTGATGGTCACTTCTAGGTTTACAAACGTTGATCTTCATATTAGAATTACAGAAAAACTTTGTAACTTAAAAGGAGAGACCTTATTGAGAGAGATTCCTAAAAATTCAGAATTGTTCCAACGTACTAGCATATGCATGGAGATTTGATTGGAAATTCGTTTGTGTGGATATAGTAGAGGGTTTCGCATTTGCAACATCTCATATCCAAATTTTCGAATTCTAAAGCATCGAAAAGGTAATCCCATCCGCTCTAATTTGATTGAATCGCATGGATCCATATGAGAATTTAAGTTTTTAAAATAAAATAATTTGTATTTTGCTGCTAGATCCATTTTTGGATCCTTAAGTTTCTAATTGGTTCCGTCAAAATTAATGATAGAACCATAGAATTTTCTCAAGATAAATTACTTGATAGATTAATTCTCTATTCTTAAGCCAATTATGGTTTGCTAGTTTTTTTTTTTATGTTTATGTTTAACTAGTTTGAATAATTAAAATGAATCGTATATGTTTATTAGGAAAGTTATTATGCTAGCTGAATGAGTTGTTTATCAAGAGAAAATAGTTTACTTTGAACTACTTATTTTATATGAATTGAACAACTGGTAGATTAAGAACGTGGAATCTTAAAAACAAAAGGAGAGAATGCATAATGCACGTAAAAGATATGTATTGTAATGGTTTAGCGAGTAAATCAAATTATTTGAAGAAGAACGATTAACGTGCTCAGAGAATGAGTTGGAGATATAGATTAGAAAATATTATACCTAGTCAACTTAGTAAACGAAGCCAACAAATGAACTAAGATGTCATAATGGTCTAAAGCCGGTAAACACATCACACGGAAGAAAATATAGTGAGAATTTTGAATTTAATAGAATGTGGACTATGGTATAGAAGATAGTTCTATAGCCAATGGCTTTGTAGTTTAGTGGTATTAGGTTTAAGTCCTCTTCCTTGAGGTATGACTCTTTGTATTAGCGCGTTGTATTGACAATATGTAGCGTTATTGTAATAGCTCTTGTGACCCACAAAAAAAAAAAAAAAAAAAAAAAAAAATCCTCTATATGTCTCGTAGGAATCGAGAAAGTCAAAACATAATTGTATAAGCTCAACACTGATACTAATAAGACTTTAACACTTGGTATATCTTATATAAATGGATAGATTCTAAAATGATTATCAATTACTATTGAGTAATTTTCAATTTTAAGTTTTTTTTTTTTTTGTAAATAGAACTTACGATATGGGGTATGATCTTAAATACACTATAGAACCTATTTAGAAGTTGTATTGTGTATATCATAGATTTTAAGTTTAAGGGTATTTGTAAATAGAAATATCATGTACTTGTCTAGTATAGCACCACTTGTACATATAATTTGATTTGAAAAACATTGTACAACGGCCGTGATGTAGGCCACATCAAAACTTTTTAAAACATCCAAAGGAGATAACGGGCCATGTAACGGCCGTACTCGATAGGGAAATAAAAATCGAAGGAGATAACGGCTTCGATTACGCCCGTGGTGAACAGGGTATTTATCTTATGGTACTTATTTCGAAATTTTGAAGTCTTATATCCTCTAATTCTTTACTAAACTCTTAAGTGTTTGTAATAACATGTCAAAACTAGTCTATAAACACAATATTGAACATCATCAAGTTCAATTGCTCACATAAGTCCATTTCACACACATATTTGCACAACAATTTAACCTAAAAACATAATCTCATCATTTATGCTTGTTAACCTCTATTACTACTCTACTTATCCAAGTTCTACTTACTTTTCACTAACAACATCCATACAAGCATCATATCATCATAAACTCCGCATTTCATTTCATAAAAAATCTAGGATACTTGCATCTATTTGCATATCTATTCAACACACATGTTGGTATATCATTTACTCATCTTAAACATGAATCTTCTACTCCTATTTAACAATTAACATCAGTTAAAAACTATAATTACACAAAGTATACAAGAATTCAATTTTACTCACTTTATGGCTATTACAATCAATCAAATTTCTCTTACTACTTTCTTGGCTTGATTACTTGCTCCTACTTATTTATTGACTTGATTCCTTCCTTGAAATTAGTGGGGCAAGATTTAGAAGAGAGAGACAATAGTTTAGGTCTATTTTTGTTTGATATTTTGTATCCTTTTTGACTTTTTAGGCATTTTAGAAGATTATGGAAGATGTTTGGGTTTGGGCCTTGGTTGTGCGTGTGGGCTTAGTTTATTTTGTAAAGAAAAATGGTCTTTGGGATTTTCAACATGCACAATTTCATGTATTTAATTACAATCACTTAATTTCACTAAAGCATATAATTAAACATTTAGATATATCTATATTAATAATCTACCATGTCATCATATGCAATTATAATAAATTAACTATAACAATTTAAATCATGAAATCAACATACCAAAACACAAATGCAATTTAATTTAGTGTATTTAGTTTAGGTCATTTCACATTAAGGCTTTAATATATAATAAAAACAAACATTACAATGAGACCAAACTTTACAATGTTTTTTAAAAAAAATAGGAAGAAAGAATAGAAAAAGAAAATAATGACGAAAGTTGTAAAAAATTAAATTATAGATTTTTTATAAGTATTTTGGACCTAATTAAATAGTTCACAATAGATTGGCTCATTTAATGGGGCTCAGTATTAAGCCTTAAAAGTTATTTTTATGAAAGTCATATCAAGTCAATAACTTGTATGAATGTCACGTCTCGAGGGATACCTTAAACATAACAGTCCGCCACACTCAATATTAAAGTTTGAGTATGACAACCTTAGTCATTCCCAAAAGCTTCGATATTAAGTGTAAGGCGTGCTCTCACAAAATTTAGAATACCATACATAGAATTATGAAGCTTAAGAAGATACAATAACAAATTAAGAAAAAAAGGATTCATAATATTCATTCATTCACAACAATAGTCTTATTGGTCTTAGGCATTCCTCAGCCACAATTAACTATAATCTATTGTAAAGACCCGATCCTCTAAATCCCGAGACTTAGAGTACCGAATCCCCAACCATATATAATGTTTTCACATTATATGTAAGGTTGTCCTAAAACTAACAGTTTATGCAAATTGTTTGATCAAAACACTGAACTTTGTAAATAATTTTTAAATAAAACAAGATTGCTAACAAAAACAATCTATACATATATTTACATCAAATAATCATTGCTTTGTGTCAATACATGACACTACAAAACAAATTACATGTTCTTTCAAGACATGAGGACCCTAAAATCTTAAGGTCATTACAAAAGAATTGGCTTCACTAACAAGCCTTCTATACACAGCTGGTCCTTAGCAAAAAATCTTCTAAAAGTCCCAGGTCACCGGATCCTATTCGTCCCACTCATCCAGAAATCTTTCGAAATCGACCCATAGCCCAAGTCATCGTAATACTCGTCTCCATTACCTGCAAAGCAGCAAAAGTGAGCCAGAGGCCCAGTACATAATAACCAATGCATAACAAGTCATCCAATTCATGTAATGCACCATAAAACAAATGGTTATCTTTATACATTTTGATTCACAAATCAACAAGAGGGTATTCAAACCCCGGTCACACTTCGGGAATCCAGGGATCTTGAGTAACAGCAGCTGCTCAGGGGGTTGATATAAGCAGTCCGAATACTTATATCTCCTATATCTAATTTCATGAAGATAATACTTCATCTAGGGTTTAAAAGCCGTTGCCCGACTCTACTTAAACTCAGTCCATAACATGAGCCTAGTATCACAAGTTCCCCATAAACCTTGAACTAAATCATGGTATTTCCCCCTAAGTTTAAGCAAACGTTACACAGATACAATTCTCCCCTATCGGCTACCCACTTAACCAAAAGAATCGCTATTGCATCATAGCGTACCATTGCATCATGGTAAAGTCATTGCATCATGACTTGGTTAAGCGCCTAGCTAACATGTCATTGCATCATGACAGGTTTGCTGCTCCTCAGACCAGATTAAACAGCGTAATAGACATCCAATTCATCCAAATGTTAAATCGAATCAATTTAGGTCAAATTAGCAATGTCTGGTCCTAGCAAACATCAGACAAGTTATTGCGTACCTGAACCCGTTAGTATAGAACTAGGATCTCTCGGTGATGCACTAACCGAAGAATCCTTAACTGTAATAGAAATGTCACAATAATTAATAAATCAACAATTATAGATTTCATTCTCACAAATATATATTATTATCCATATTTCACAATTAATCAAAGACATCCAATTCATTAATTACAAAGTCACAAATAAGCATTTAAACGTCCTATTATATCTCAAAATCACTTAATAAACACTTAATTGCTCAAATAACAACTTTGGAATGTTTTTAGAAAAATCTCTTAAAATTGAAAAACACAGGGGATACGCCGGCACTCAACGCCGGCGGCGTTGAGCCGGTGTTCAATGTTCTAAAAATGTACGCTGCCACTGGCAGCATTCAAAGGCGTACGCCGTCAGCCTTTGCACCCTACGCCGGCGGCGTTGATTCCAGAAGCCAGCGTACAAGTTAGAAGAAAGAACGCCGGCTGACTTCCTAGCGAAAGCCGGCGGCGTTCAGTCGGCTTTAAGAAATTTGGTTCTGTGAACTTTCAACACCGCCTCTACGTCGGCGGCGTAGAGCCTCACATTGCCGGCGTACATTCTGAAGAACAGACGCTGGCAAATCTTCAGCATATAAGCCGGCGGCGTTGCAAACGGGTTAGGAAAAACAATTCTGTGGGCTTTCTACACCGCCTCTACGCCGGCGGCGATAGAATCCCCAGATGCCGGCGTACGTTTTAAAAACAAGGTTAAACGAAAATTCAAATCCCTGTTTTTCAACTTTGCAAACTTATATCTTAATACACTTTAAAACTTTCCTCAACTACACTTCCACTTCATATATTCACTCCAACATACACTACTCAATTCTAGTAACTCAAAGCATGAACTCAACACAATTAAACACTTCAAAAACCTACTTCCATCGATTCTAAATTTCTCTACACAAATCCTCTTCATTTACTCCCCACACTTCATAAGCATACAACAATGCATGCACAACCTCACACACTCATATAACACTTTCTCAACTCATCCCAAGATGAACAAATCATTTGATCAACATCAAACTCAATTCAATGAAGAATTCATAATCACTTCAAACAAGATAAACAAAACAAAACAACAATCATAACTAATCAATTCAAATAATTATATGTACATACCTTGTCTTAAGCTTGGAAATGGAATTGAAAGAAGAAGAGGAAAGGAAAGAAAGAAGAAACAAAAATTCGTATAAAATGCTAGGGCTGCAAAAAGAGAGTTCAATTAAGCTTAATTATGCATAAAACATATTCCAAATTTACCCCCTAAGGCATATGCAACTTTAATTTGCATTTGGGGTGTATTTGGGTCTATTTGGAACCTCATTTGAGCATAATTGCTACCTAATTAAAGAAGAAAATTTCCATCACTAATCTTGTAAAACCAAAATTGATTTTTATAAATCTAACTTAACTTAACCTTTTAATGTACAAAAGACAACATTAATAATTTCATTACACACACATTAATGCATATAAAACAAAATATTAATGTCAACATATACATATACATAATCATATATCTTGAACTACTAACAATATAACCATGCTCATTCAATTCAACATTTTAAAATAAATACTTAAACACATGGAATCTGAATAAAATTGAAATCTAGGTCATTTCATCTATTATAAGAAAATTTATATGAAGTCTACATCTTATTCAACACTAAACTTCATCTAAAAATTCCTTAACCAAAAGGGAAAATACCCAGCTGCAGGGTTCACGTGGCCTCAACCACAAATAGGTAAACTACAAAAGATATCTATATGGGTATAAGTTAATAGGCTTAGTGAGAATTATTTCCATAAGTAAACTTCTTGTGTAATGAAATTCAAATAAGTTATTTAAACAACCAAGTGAAATGCAACATACACGTGAGCAAACAAGACATATAGTTTTCTAGGAACTATATGTTGAATGGATTTACGCCCTCCATTCGGGGTTTGGTGATGTATAATCTCAAAATGAGTAGTTTTAGTTAAGTTATACTTTCGATCGTTACTGCCAAGCGTATAAAGTCTACTCGGGTTGAGCCATGCCTCCGGATTTTCGCCAAACATTAGATTAATTCCATGTTGCCAAGCAATTGCTTTCGATCATAACCGCCAAGCGTTGTTTTCGACTGTGCTACCATCCTTCTCACCCAAAGATAATAACTCATGCAATGTGACTCATTTTGTGGTATGCATGAATCAATTTATTTAAATTATCATAGCATCATTATTAACAATTTTAAGGTGATCATAAAATTTCATACATATCAAGTACTATACTAAAACAACAATTACTTACAATCAATTCTCATCTCGATAGTCTTATAGTACTTTCAACAATTTTCACATACATATCAATTTATTTTCTTAATTCTAATGTAACTAAACTACAAGCACAATCAAGTAAAGCTTTTTAAGGAAATAAACTCATGTTGTCATGTCGATACTTCTTCTAAACGGATGAGTTGTTCAAACAATCTAATTAGTCGAAATAATCGTCGAGGTATGGGTATTCTTCCTCGGAATCACCTAGTCAAGAAAAATACCTAAAATGAGTATTTCTTGATAACTTTCTTGAAGTTTGACAAAATTATGTCATAAGAACGTCAAAGTTCGTGTAAAGGATGACTCCAATTTAAAATGGCCATAACTTTGTCATTTTAACTCGGAATTGCACATATAATATACCGATTTCTACCTAATCGAAAAGATCTATCCATTTTTAAAACTATTTTCATCAAACTAGATCATTTAGGCTCTAAAACAGTGGCAATTAGATTCACCACGAATTTTCCATCCCAAAAGCAATTTGTTTCAAACATTAAACCATCCAAAAATTGCTTTGATAAATACTTAGTTATCTATATAGTTGAAAAATTCTCTTTCATAGATATATAGCTCATATTTTATCCATGCTCAAATGTTTGTTGTCCAACCAAATTTCTCAAGTAAAACAATGTCAGTTAAAGTTTAGAAAATTATAATTTATAAGGAATTCGTTTTGTAAATCCTTAAAAATGAATATTTTGATTCTTTTGTTTTCAAAGAATTATTTCATGTTTATTTTACTATTTTTTCTAGATGACTTTTGATAGGAAATAATTTCTTCTTTCGAAATTTCCAATATTAGTGTCATTTTTCCTATTTGTTTTCTATATAATTTTTCTTTGACCATTTATTTGAAAAATCTTAATCTGAAAACTCTCATTCCCTTTTTTTTATGGGGTTTTCTTTATATTATGTTATTATAGAAATCATTTTAGTATCAAAATCATCTTCTTTTGGAAAACAATATAATATAGAAATGATTAAAAAGCTTTTCAAAACAAAAGTAG
This sequence comes from Combretum micranthum, assembly GCA_024138025.1. NCBI lineage: Eukaryota > Viridiplantae > Streptophyta > Magnoliopsida > Myrtales > Combretaceae > Combretum > Combretum micranthum. The sequence goes on from JAMXBD010000104.1 coordinate 1,924,374, forward strand.
CTTTTTAAAATTGGAGTGAGTTCTTCCTAAAGTTTTGAAAAGAATAAATTTACTTTTATTAAACCATAGATTCTAAATTTCATATAAAACCATTCTTAGGTGATAAAATTTCTTTTTGTAAAAGTATAATTGAAATTTAAGGGTTTTGACAACAACCTATATGGGCATGATTATGAGAAATAATAACAAGCAAAAATAACATAAATAATAAATAAAGTCAAGTATTGAGAGTCTTAGCTTTTTCAAGGCTCCCGGGACTAAGAAGTAGACTAGTCCCCAAACAAAAGAAACAAAATAAAAGAAAGAAAATTATTTTGACTTGATGAGGGCAAGTCTAAGACTAGAGACTAGTCTTAAAACAACATAAAATAAATAAATTGCAAAGGAAGAAATATATAAATTACATTGCATGAAAATAAATAAATTGCAAGTGAGCTTATATGCTCTAAAATATATATATATATATATATATAGATACATAATTATACTTAGTTAGATATAATAACAATAATAATATGAACAACGTAAAGTAACAACATAAATATAAAAATAGATATTCATGAATAAAAACAATATATAAACGTAGTGTAGCTTCCATAACATTTAGTTTTTTTGGAAACTCACACTATGGTTATGTAAAATTACATGACATGAAGAAGAAATTTGCAAAGAAAGCTTACCTAAATAGGGTTTTTAAAGTATTATGTGTGAATGTGTTTTGTGTATGTAAAAGGTGGTTTGAGAGTGTTTTTGAGAGAGTTTTGAGAGTGTATATGAAGAGAGTGTTGAGAGGAAAATTTTAGAGAGATTTAGTAGTAAATTTGTAGGTAGTATTTATGTAAAAGAAGTGAAAGAGGAGGGGCGTATTTATGGAAAATGAGAAGTGAATTTTTGTGTGATTTAAATAAAGGAAAAATAAAAAAAAATGAGAGAGAGAGGAGACAAGGGGGGCTCCGACCACTACATGGGAGAGAGAAAGGAGAGTTTTATTTTTTTTTTTTTTTGTTGATTAAATGTAATAATAAGTAAGGTAGATGTGAAATAAAGTTATGAGAAAGGTAAAAAGTAAAGATAATAGGTGTATAAGGTGTAAGAATATGTATTAGAAAAAGTAGAGATAAAAGAATAGTGTAGAATAGTAATGAATAGTGTAATGTAAAGTAGATATGACTAATAAAGTACCGATAGTAAAAAAATATATGTATAATTACGATATCTGTTATTTTTACTTACCAAAAAATTATAAAACTAATATTTTTGAAAACCTTATAGTTTTACGAATCTAATGGTATATTTAAAATATTTTTAGTATTCCAAGCCTCAGGACACGTTTTTCAAGAAATGTATTCGTTCATGTTCAAAATGATTTGCGGTTTTACTAATCTGATCTTTTTAAGCTTCCTTATGTAATTACGAACTATTCTACATACTAATCTCTTACTTACTTTCCTAGGGTTGCGAACACGAAATTGCCAGACTTAAACTATTACGTCTAACTAGGGTTTTGTTGACTTTGGGGTTTTCGGTTGACTTTTCAATTAGGGTTTAAGCTAACCGATCACAAAACTTTGGGGGTCTACAACCTACCCCCCTTAAAGAAAGTTTTGTCCTCAAAACTTGAAAATTCGTATCTGAAGCTTCAAACAAACTTGGGTACTTGTGCCGTATCTCATCCTCGGCTTCTCATGTTGCCTCATCGTAGGAAAGATTTCTCCATAGAACCTTGACATACTTGATTTCCTTATTTCCCAACTTTTGAACTTTTTGATCAAGGATTGGTATTGGGTATTTCTTATAAGTGAGATTTTTCCCTTTAAGAGCGTTGGCTCTAACTCCAAAACTTGTTCTGTGTCGGATACATGTTACGTAGCATATTGGTGTGAGACATGTTATATATTTAAGACAGATTTGGCGGCAAGGCTAGATGATAAGCTAAATCTCCAACTTGTTCTATCTCTTCAAAAGATACAATGTATCGTGGGCTCAATTTTACATACTCTTTATTGGGTTTATCTTTAAGTACACATGATCTTCATTTGAAATCCCAAAGTCCTTCTTTTTGATCAGCCCAACTTTTTTTTTTTTTCTATTTTGTGCCTCCTTCATCCTTTGTCGGTTTATTCTTATTTTACCCATTGTGTCTTGTACTAGTTCGGGTCCAATTACGAGCTTCTTTTCATCATCCCAAAATAAAGGTGATCTACATCATCTGTAAAGCCCCAAAGTTTTGTGATCAATTAAAGCTTAAACCCTAATTAGAAAGTCAACCGAAATCCCAAAGTCAACCACCTTAGTCTTTTGTAACCATTCAAGTCCGGCTTTTCCGTTTAAGCAACCCTAAGAAAGTAAGTAAGAGTTTAGTATGTAGAATAGTTCGTAATAACCTGAGAAAGCTTAAAAATATCATATTAGTTAAATTGCGATTCGTTTTGAGCACAACCGGACACGGTTTTCAAAAAGCGTGTCCCGAGGCTCAGATTAGTAAAAATATTTCGAATATACTGTTAGACTCGTAAAAATATAAGGTTTTTAAAAATATTAATTTCATAATTTTTCGGTAACTAAAAATATCAGATATCGCAATTATACGCGTATTTTCTTACTACCGGTACTTAAATTGTTATTTTTACTTTACATTACACTATTTTCTACTATTCTACACCATTTATCTATCTCTATTTTTCTTACAACCTACTCTTACACACCATACATCTACTTTCTTACAATTTTCATTTCTAATACAACTTCACATCTTTTATATCTTACTTTTTATTAACAAAAATACAAAAAATAAATTTTTCTCTCCCCTCCCCTACAAGGATTGCGCCGGCCCCCTCTCTTCCTCTACTCTATTTGTTTTATTTTTTATTTATTTAATTAACACAATTTTCCTATAAATACCCCCTCTTCCTTCCACTTCTTTCGCACCTTCCATACACTAAAAATACTCTCTCAAATTCTCTATAAGAATTCTCTCCCAAAGTTCTCTCAAGTTTAGTTCTTTAGGGTAATATTCTTCAAGTTTTCTTTATGTTCATTTACTTAGTATAAGCTTAGTGTATGTTTTCTAAACCATGAAGGTTAAAGAAAGCAACAATAAGTTCATACTTTGTTTTTGTTCATGAATCAAATTTCTTTTATGTTGCTTTTATGTATATAATTATCTAAATATAGCTATGTAGCTATATATATCTTTTAGAGCATATAAGCTCATTTGTTTTGCAATTTATTTACTTTCCTTGCAATTTATTTACTACCTTGCAATTTATTTACTTTCATGTTGTTTTTAAGACTAGTCTTTCTAGTCTTAGACTTATCCTCATCAAGTCAAAACATTTTCTTTTCTTTTTGGGACTAGTCTTTTCTTAGTCCCGGGATACCTTGATGAAACTAAGGTTTCAATACTTGATTTATTTCTTTACTAGCTTATTTTTCTAAGTTATTATGTTTCCTTATGTTTTCATAACTTTATGATTCATATTCATGCATGAACATAATGATTTTTGTCTCAATAAAATAAATAAGGAAAAATTTTCTTAAAATAGAAAATTTTCTCTAAAACTAAAAGTAGGAAGTAATTTTCATAAAAACAAAGGATTTTACTTTAACAAACTTTTCTAAGAAATTTAGCGGAGTTCATAAGAAAAATTTTACAATACAAACATAACATGAGAAGAAATTCTTAAGTAAAACAAAAGCTTTACTAAACTCCATTTTTTTCATCAATACTAGTTTAACAAACAAGAAATTCCTTTCATGAAAATAGAATAATCTTAAGAAACAAGAAATTATTTTTACAGAATTGTTGTTATTTTCAAAAAGTATTAGAAACTAAGAAAATAAAATCATTCTTTGAAAATTTAAAGGACTAAGGAAATAAAATTTACTCATTTAAAATAACTTGAAATATTCTCTAGCAAAAATAAGAGGAATTTTCAAAAGTTTCACTTTTCTTTATAAGACTTTACTTGTACAAAAATTTATGGTTTGAGACAACTTTATTAATTTCATACATTTTATATGAGTCAATAAATATATGTAAATACATTTCAAAGGTTTTATAAACTATTATAATATCTATCTTTTGATATGAGCTTGATAAAAGGAAGGAATAAAAGTTTTGTGAAAATTCGTGGTGAATCTGATCACCACTATTTTGGAGCTCAAACGAATTAGTTTGATGAAAATAGTTTTAGAAATGGATAGATCTTTTCAAATAGGTAGAAAACGATATATAATATGCGAAATTCCGAGTTAAAATGAGCAAGTTATGGCCATTTTAAGTTGAAATTTCCTCAAATCCGATTTTACCGCGAATTTAAGATAGATTTAGAATCTTCAAGAATAGAAATTCTATGAAAGACTCATTTTAGGTATTTCATCTTGTCTAGGTGAAAGAGGAACCGACATCGCTTTTTAGGAGGATTATTTCGATTAGGAGCGGTCGTCATGGAGTGAGTTAATCATTTACTAAGTTACATTTCCTTGTTTGTGTGTGTAAGTAGCAGCATTAGAAAATAAGGAAAAGATCAATGAACAAATATTGTGTAATTTGGATTTATGATTGGTTGAATATAAGTTAAGAATATCGAAAGAGGAATTGATAAATAAATTGTGATTCTTGCATTGATATGATGAATATTGTTTTGATCGCCTTTAACTTGAACTCAATATTATTTGGTTAAACTTATATTGAAAATAATTCATGCATATCATATTTGTGAGTCACATTAATTTCACCACTATTCTTCATGTGGGGAAACGAGGAGTTGTAGTGGTGGCTAGTAGGAGCCAGAAAGTTTACATGGGCCAGTAGGAGCCGAAAAGTTTACAGGTGAGTAAGAGCCAACAAATCTGCAAATATTGATGGTCGTATGGGCCTGTAACCTCCCAATCCCCGACATGGAGGGCGTAAAATCCATGCTACACATGATTTCCGGTTAATCTTGTGTATTTTGTTTTCTCATGTGTTTGATACATTCTCATATGATTGTGTAAATACTTTTTTGATATATGGAAATGTTTTATAGATGTGAGTTATCTCACTAAGCTAGTCTTGCTTATACCCCTATAGCTTTTTGTTACAGTATGATTACCTATGGTTGGCACCAAGGAGCCCCGTATGCCATGTATGAGCCAAAGCTACTAGGAGTTTTTGGGAGAAGTTATATATTTAGTTTTAAACATAGACTTCTAGGAAAAATCTCTATAGTAGGCTTATGTTATATATATGTTTCTTTGTTTATGGCTTATTTTAGCAAGACTATTTAAGACAGGGGCCTAAGAAGATGTAAGAGATTATTATCTAAATGAATATCATGTTTATTTATATAAGTTCTTGCTTGCGTTTACTATCTACTTAAATGTAATATCCCTATGAGTCTCCTACTATCTTGGAAGCACGCCTTGCATGTGATATCAAAGCTCTTGCATGACTAAGATTGTTATTCATTAGCTTTAATATTATATGCGGCGGATTGTCACGTTTAGGGTACCCTCCGGAGCGTGACATCATCATTCATACAGTGCTTCGTAAGGTGGAATCTGGATCGTCGAGTGATAGCTATTGCTGTAGGCAAACTCAATTAGTGGCAAATGGATATTCCATCTTCCTTTGAAATCTATGACACATGCTCTTAATGTGTCTCCAAAGTTTGAATTATCCGTTCTAACTGTCCATTAGTCTGAGGATGGTATGCTGTACAAAAGTGTAGCTTTGTCCCCATACTCTCTTGTAGGTTAGTCCAACACTTAGATACAAATTTTAGGTCTCGTTTTGATGCGATTTCGACTGGTACTTCATGCAATCATATTATTTCCCTTATATAAAGCTTTGCCAGCTTGTCCATGGAAAACGTCATATTGATTGGTATGAAGTGAGCAAACTTACTCAATCGATCAATTATGACACAGATGGCATCGCTTCCGATCGGTATTTTTGGTAATCCATAAACAAAACCCATGGAAATTTGATCTTAATTCCACTCAGGTGACTAACATACATGAGAGGTCGAGGGAAGCAGCCAGAAAAAGGAAGAAACAATTTATGAGGAAAAGAAACCCAGGATCGTCGAGTAGAAACCTTGGAGATACGCCCGAAGAATGAAGGAAGGGAGGAGGAAACCGAGCATATCCCTTTTAGTCCAGCTCAAATTTTGTAATTGAAGACTAGATCAGTGATCCTAATCTATCTTTTAAGTTTTCGGAAGGGTGTTTTGTTGTTTTCTTTGTGATTGTTGTGATTTACCTTGTTGCTATTTCAATTTCCATGTAAGGGTCTTGTACCCGCTATTTTCTAATGAATTTATGCTTTATTTATGATCTTAAAATTTACCTTGATTTAAATTTTATTTCAGTAACAATTTATGTAAGTAAGTTTCCGTTATATCCGCAAAAATTTCCGTCAAAGATTTAACTAAGATATCAAAATAATAAACCTAACATAGAAAAATTTAAAACAGCCGAGGCAGAAGAGGACGCGGGGAGGAGCAAAGTGCCTCCAACCAACCGGAAATTGAAGTAGAGCAGCCCACCGCACAAGCAGCCGCTGCACCTCAAATAGACTTGCACGCAACACTAGGACATCTGACCTAAGTGCTGTAGGCAATTAGGTAGAACATGCCTGCACCTGCACCAGCACTTGTACCAACTCCGTTGCAAAAGCAGGTGTCCACTGAAGCATCTGTGCAAAGGAGCATGCACTCCCAAAATGCACCATTATCTCCACCCCCACCGCTAAGGCCATACAAGAGTTCGTTGCCTGATTTTATCCGAAGTAACCATTATTTTGATGGAGCATACAATAAGCCAAACGAGGCTGAAGATTGGCTTGCTCAGATCGAAAGGTCTTTTGATGCATACGAGGTCCCACACTACCTACAAATCAAGTATGGGACATTCATGCTTTGTCTGAATGCTAGAATATGGTGGGAATCAAAGAAAAGAGAGCTAATTACCCCAATCACTTTGGAAATGTTCAGATATGAGTTCTTGGAAAATTATTTCTCGGGAGGCTTATGAGTGAGGTATAGTGCAGACTTCTTACAAATTGCTCAGAAAGGAAGGACTATTGAGCAGTACGAGACTGAGTTTAGTAGATTGCTACAATATGCCCCCGACTCCTACAAGTACGGCGATGAATTGAAAAGACAAGTCTTCCTAGGAGGATTGGATGAAGACCTAAGAATGAGGTTAGAAGAATTTGACATCAAAAGTTACCGAGAATTGGTAGAAAGAGCTCAAATTGTAGAAGGAGTGAGAAAAAGGAAGGGAAGAATAGAAGAAAGGGAAGCCTCGATTTTTAGGAGAAAGTTTTATGATGAATTTAGTTCCATACCTCCAAAAGAGATTCAAGTTCTTCAACAAATTTAGGAGCGATGTCGACAGTGGGAGGTTCATACCTAAAAACATCAATTGCTGGAAGTGTAATGGAGCACACTACCCAAGAAGTGCCCTCAGTTGTTTGAAAGTGCTTCTTCTATGGAGATGCAAACCATAAGATGTCGGAATGTCCAAAGAAGGCAAACAATACTTGCTCTGTTTGCAAGCAAGTAGGCCATTTCACCAATGAATGTCCATAGGGAAGGAATGTTTTGACGAGGTCTTCCAGAGGAGTTGTTCCTACAAAAACCGGAATGGAAATGGAAGTAGGAGTGGAAGCAGGTCAGGATCCACTACTTCGGGATTTAGAGTATACAACATGGAAGGACAATGGATGAATGAAGAGATAAATGAAGAGGAAGGAGACTTGGCTGCCTTGGATTGCAGTAGAGGCTACAGCTGTGACTTAGGAATTGGTAAGCCTTGGACCTTCTTCGTTGTTTATTCTTTTGTTCTAGCAATACAAGAGTTTAAAGTTAAGTAGATATACGAATAGAAATAGTAATCCCCCTGTTAGATATGTAGGAAGCATATAAGTAGGATACCAGAATGCTTTTACTCTTTTGATTCCAGAGCAATACATTGTTCCGTTATACCTAGTCTAGCTAAGAAGTTTGGGCTACCAGTATCAACAACAACTTTCGATTTTAATATCAAAACCCCCACAGAAAATGTTGTTGTAACCCAAGAAGTGTTGAAGAATCGTTCAATAAGGATATAAGGACATCCATCCACTTGTGACTTCATAATAATTGGATTAAGTAAATATGAAGTAATATTTGGTATGAGTTGATTATCTCTTGTTAAAGCCACAATAGATTGTCGCAATAAGAGCATAGAATTCGTAAACCAAGAAGAAAGGAAGATAATGTTTGTTGGAGAATCCACGATTACAAGTAAAGAAGGGTTATATTCATTTGAGTTGCTGGAGGAAGTTCCAAAAGAGATGGATAACTACCTTAATGACACGAAAGAAGATAAAGAGAAACCTATCTTGGAAGACATCCCTGTTGTCAATAAGTTTTCAGATGTTTTTCCAAATAAATTGTCTGGATCACCTTTGAAGAGAGAGATTGCTTTTGAGATTGAACTAATGGCCAATACGGAATCAATTTCTAAGGCACCACATCGAATGGCCCCAGCAGCGTTAAAGGAGTTGAAGAAACAGTTATAAGAGCTTTTGGATCAAGGTTTTATAAACCAAGTCTGTCACCATGGAATACACCAGTTTGGTTTGTAGAGAAAGAAAAAGGATGGATCCATGAGATTATGCATTGATTATCAAGAGACAAACAAAGTCACAATCAATAATAAGTACCCACTCCCTAGGATTGATGATCTCTTTGACCAACTACAAGGAGTGAACATGTTTTCTCACAATGATTTAAGGTCAGAGTACCACCAATTTAGGATCAAATCGAAAATGATTGGAAGACTGCTTTCGAACTCGTTATGGACACTACGAGTTTCTAGTATTACCTTTTTGATTGACTAACGCACCAGTCGTTTTCATGGATTTGATAAACAAGTATATAAGCCTCTATTGGATAAGTATGTAATTGTCTTTATTGACGATATCTTGATCTATTCTAAGACAGAGGAACTAAACATGAGGAAAAGGAGATAGTTAGAGTTAATCAAGGACTATGATCTCAGGATCAATTATTGTCCTGGGAGAATAAAATGCCATTGTAAATGCATTAAGTCGCAAGAGTTATGGAGAAGTTGCTGCCTTGCTCACAAATTATGAGGAGTTGATGAATGAATTTGAGAAGCTGAGCATTGAATTTAAGGGACAAAGTGAGGAAGTGGAGATAGTAAATATAGTATTGGAACCAACCTTAGTAGAAAGAATTAAAGAAGCTTAACGCTATGATGAGAAGATACAAGGAATAAAAAGGGAAATACAAGAAAAAAAGTGTACTGATTTTATAGTCGACAATTATGATGTCATGAGAATCAAAGGATAACTTTGCGTGCCTGAGGATAAGGAAATGAGAAAGGAATATTACGAGCAAAGCTCATAACTCAAGATATACAGTACATCCAAGAAGAACCAAGATGTACCAAGATCTCAAGAATCATTATTGGTAAAATGGGATGAAACAAGATGTAGCTAATTATGATGAAGTGCTCAATCTGCCAACAAGTGAAGGTAGAACACTAAAGGCCGGGAGGATTGATAACACCTTTACTGATAACATCCTCCCCAGCTTCCACACTATTATTCTCATTTTCGTCGGTGGGGTACTATCCATGTCCATGGTTGGGTTTGCCTCCTGTCTCCTTTGAGCCTATTGTTCTTCCAGATAGCGGATGATGTCACGCCTCGAAAGGGGGCCTAATAGGATTAAAATTAAAGTTATCATATCACGTGTGCACCCGAAATTGAGAGCCGTCTTGTAAGTCAGAGTGTACAAGACTCTATTTATTTATCAATGTCTTTAATATAAATGATATATTATATTACTGGATTTCAACTATGAAATCCGATTGTCAACTTTCTACTAAGATCGCAGAGAATCGGTATCCCCTACCAAATAATGAAAATGGGTTTCACACTTATGACTTATAGATTTCAAATTATTATAAAAATTATTTAATTTACATTCTAAGTTTACAATACCCTATATTTTTATCTTCAATAGAGTTCGTTTAAGAAGCTCTCTTCATACATTCCTAGTCCAATCTCGGCTAGTATTAATCCAGCACAAAAACAGTTGGGGGGTAAGCGAACCATGGGCTCAGTGAGATAACCTGACCAGACCACACATCAACCAATAACAAATAAGTATAATTATCAATCATATGCAATGCAACAATTAATCATATGCACATTACAAGCTTGGATGGTCTAGAATCCAAAGCAGAATAGAGATTTACGCCCTTTCATCGAGGTTGAAGGATCACATTGCTATGGCCCACCTACCTAGGAGAGACAAAGTATACAGGAATACAGCAATACTCACTTTAATTATCTCTTTAAATTAACCATATCTTAAATTTCTCATTTCCTGTTTTTCTGCCTCAGAAACTCCATTAAGTGTTAGTCATTTTAAAGTGATACCATAAGCGATGTTCATCGTTTATCATTTAGTTCCTATAGTACCGACAGCTCAAAGGTAACCTTGCGTTGATCTAATAGCTTTTAACCTAGGTCAACCAAGTATTAGCAGAGGGTTGAAATACTAATACGTAATAGGCTACCACTTGCTTAAATGTTGTTTATGCAAATCGTGTAATGCATGATCATTTTCTTTTATGGTGTCAAAAGCATTTAGTCAGGTTTAAAGTGATCACACAATTCACAGACAATATCAACATGCTTCATACAGTTATTATCATACAATAATTTTATCACTTATAATAGGATAATTTTGGCAATCAAGCATACACCAAACATCCCCAAATCCTACATGCATATTGGTTCAATATATTATTATTATAAATGCAGCCATATTACAAGCACAAATAGTACGATAAAGTCAAAGTTACTCACTGTGGTCCTCGCTAAACTATCGGAATATGCTACTGGAAATTCGAGAATTGATCTATTTTTCTTATGAAAATGAAATAACATATATTTATTATTTAACTAATCTATTCTTCTATTAGTTCCGAAAATAAGATATTTAAAATAACATATTCACCAGATTAGTTATGGTATAACTTATATTATTATTTACATTAATTCTAAATTAGACATATTTTAGAAATTATGTATTTCTTTCTTTTTATGGTTTTACTTAGTATATTAATCTAAGCTGAGTTATTTGAAACTTAATTGCCTAATTCAATTACTAAATCTATTTTAATTATTTTAATCAATCCAATATGATTTTACTTAGTAAAATAATTCATTTAAGATCTATTAGTTTTATTTATATTAATTACAATTCATTGTCACTTATTATGACAAAATATTTATTAACATAATATAAATAGTATAACTAAACTTCTATAATTATCTAGGTGTCCTATCTTGATATTTAATTCAATTTCCATTACCTGTATTGGTCCTTTAATGATCCTATAATAATTAATTATTATTTAATATTTATTTTTATTTTGCCTGTCTTGATTTTAAAATATTTTATATTTCTATCGAGCATTCGAAAAATTAATATTTAGTAAGCTTATATTTTTATAGTTATTATTATTATTGCTGTTTTTATATTGTTCCTTACCCGACCCATTATAGTACTCGTATTTATTTACTATTATTTAGTGTCGTCGTGTTTCTTTTTATATACTTCATATAATTTTCTTGCTATGTAAAAGGTATTACATTATTAAAAAATTTATCTTATTTAAATTTCCATTCTTATGCATAAAATAAGTATTTTACAATTATTATACTTTATTTTCATTTATAAAGTATAATAATATAAATAATAATGATAATAATGTTAGTAATATTAATAATGCTAATTATCAGGTAATTTGCTAGTAATACCAATATTATTTTTCATAATAACTATATTAAAATAGTAGTAATCTTAAAGATAACTATAATAATAATACATATCATAGTAATAATAATACTAGTAATAATCATAATAGAGGTAGTATCATTAATAATATTATTTATAATAATATATATTTTTATAATGATAATGTTATTCATTAGTGCTAATAAAAATAATAATAATTGGTATTAATAATAACAATAACAATTATCATAATAATAGTATCATTAACAATATTACTAATATTAACATTTGTAATGATAATAATAATGTTAATAATAAGGATAATAATAACAATAATATTAATAATAATCTGATTAATAATAATATCACCAATAATAGTAGTAATAATAATCACATCATTATTGATAATAATAATAATAATAATAATAATAATATAAACATTCGGAATAATATAATAGATTTTTATAACTAAATCTTATTAATTAATTATATATATATATATATTTAATTAATGTGACTCCTCTATTTATTTCCTTGAAGCCATAAAACATCATAAGAAATTTTATTTTCAATACACAGAGGAACAAGTCTCAAAGCAAAAGCACTAATTACCAAATGGGACCATTCCATATTTATATCTCCACTGATAACTATATCTATATCTATGTTCATGTATACATATATTCTTCTTCTTCTTCTTCTTCTCTTCTTCTTCTTCTTCTTCTTTTTTTAACTTCTTTTAATTATTAATTATGTCTAGTTAATTTAAAATTATCTTTTTCTTTTCTTATAACTTTCCACACATACGTGTCTTCTTATTGATTTATTTAGTTATCTTTTTATTTAATAAATTTATTTGTTGGTATTATTATTTTTTTTATAACAAAAAGGGAGATATATATATATATATATATCTACAAAATGGAGAACTTATCATTGAAATTCGTATGATGCTTTTCATAGCTCAACAAGTTTGGAAAATTTGTACCCCTAAGAGCATGATTTTTATACATGTATATATGTATGTATATTAAAAAAATGTTTTTCTTAATTTCCTAATCTATCAATATAAACTAACTTGGTGTTGATGGATTTTAGAATATTTCATTTTTCCTTCGAGGATGCTGCCACCCAATAAGAAGAAATTGGAAATTATTAATCTATTACTTAGCAATTTTATTATAATGGTAGGTATTTAAAATAAATATATAAATAAATTTCCTTACCTTAATTGATGATTCTTATCCAGAGGAACCTTGACAATATTGTTTCTTGAAAGTGCTTTAAAATTATGGGCTATCGTTGCTGTTAGAAGAAGTGAGGTTTTGTTTGTGAATTTTCCTCTGAAGATCTCACGGTGGAACAATGTGGACTTGGTTGTATTTATTGTTGCTGTTGCTTTTCGGTGAAGGAAAAAAATTTAGCGTCCCCAGCAAGCTCCTTCAATTGAGTCATTAAATTTGCATTAATTGAGTTTGTTTTGTTGTCTTTATATAATAGGTTAATGTGTGTTGAAGTGTTAACTATTTCACATAATTGGAGACAAATTTTGGAGACAATTTTAGCTTGCACAAATCTAGGAGATCTCTACCGTAGAGAGCATGCAACTTGCATAAGTCTTACACCAAAGTGTGATTTACAAGTATAAATAGTAATATAATAATTATTAGTTGATAATTATCTTAGTTTTATGGTATATATAAATACAAAAATAAAGAAAAGATGATGAATTTATAACCAACAACTATGTAAGGAGTGGAGAAAATATAAATTTGTGAAAAAAATCAAGTTTGCGGATCTAAGTGATACGTATGATAAATTGATTCGGTAATATTTTTAGATGAAAATTTTCATATTCTTATTATTAAATATTCTGAACACTATGGCATGCATAGAATTTCTATTAAAGATATGTGTATATGTGTTTGATTTTTCACTTTTTGTTGGAATTTTGTTGCGTCCAGTATTGGTTCAAAGTGAAAAACAGAGAAGAAACGTAAAACGAAACAAAAAAAAATGCAAGTGAGTTAGGATGAATGGAAATACAAAAATAAAAAGAAGATGATAAATTTATAACCAATAAATATGTAAGGAGTGGGTAAAATATGAATTTGTATAAAAAGTCAATTTTGTGATCTAAATGATACGTATGATAAATATTGATTTGATAATATTTTTGGATAAAAATTTATATATTAACGATATTAAATATTCTGAATACGATAGTATACATAGAATCTTTTGTTTAATACTTCTATTTTTCAGTTTTTATACCTGCTATCGTAAATTGTATTTTATCTGTTTAAAAGTTTTTTTTATGGTATTTTGATAAATTAATAATTATATTGCCCTTAATTCGACTTTATTATAAATTTTTAAGGTTTGAAATTACATATGAATTCAGTTCTATTTATAGATTCATTCTAGACTTTTTATTAGATTAGAAATTTAATATTTATTTTATATTTGTTACTTTTTTTTCTTTTTACTAATTATAAGTTACTAAGTTAGATCAAAATTTTAGTTTTTATAGACTCAGAATTATTTAACTTAAAGATATTAATATTTTTCGAATATTAAAATTAGGTTCTTAAATATTAAATAGTTTTCTTTATTCTTTATTTCGAATATTTTGAACTTTTAAAGTCTTAGTGATAAAGATTCCTTATTTTAATTTGTTCATACTTAAAAATTTAAATCGCGAAAAATTTGGAATGATTTCTGATTTTTTATTATAGTTCTTTTATGATTCTACATTTTATTTATAATATTTATTATAATCGGTTATGTAAAATCAAGGGGATCACAGATGATTCCTGCTAGATCCTCGCTATTCTAGGGTTCATCATCTCCTGAAGTGGTCTGGTTTCCTGCTTCTTGCTCTGGTCCTTCTTCTTGGCTTTCTTCGGATCTTCTGATTCTTCCTCAGACTCTTCACTTATTCTCTCATTTCCTCTTCTCTTATTACCGTCCCATTCGTACTTAGACGTAAAATCTCATTCCTTCTTAGCTGAATTACTGTGAAAGTTGGTGGCTCAGTGGATACTTCAGTTGGTGGTCGCAAAACTTCATGGTAAACTCCATGCTAGTGGAAAGCTTTGCTGAGATCAACTTTCATCCATTCTAGGTGATCCGTTAAATCATCGTGCGCATACACAAACATTGGTCCAATTGGTGTCCAAGTTCGAAAATCGGGAAAAGTTTGGTTTCCATCATCCCTAAGGACAAACGTAGCTTCCTTCAGCATCGGTCGGTCCTCGGCTATCGTGGTTATCCGTTCTACGGCATTGATCATTTCTATCTTGGACCATTTCTTCCCTATGGGATAGTTATGGATGGTCTGCACTACTCCTTTTCACTCTGAAGTCAACAATCCTCTCTTCCATATCAGAAACATTTCTCTAATGGTCTTTAGTTATCCAATCAAATCAAACTCTTCGCACAATACCTTAAGTCTTAGATGGTAGTTCTCCAAGGCTTCAAAGGGTCCTTTTCTAAAATTTTTAGCTTGTAGACGGGCTTCGTCTAAGGTAATTTATGCAAAAGAGAAAAAAGTTAGAAAACTTATTCTACCCATTCCATCATATCTAGGTCTTTCTTATTTCTAGTCTAACTTGTTTCTTCTTAAGTCTAATTCTATAATTATGATTCCTAGATTCTTAACCATGCTCTGATACCAACTTAAACTGTCATGTCTCGAGGAGTACCCTAAACGTAACAATCCACCACACTAAATAGTAAAGCTTAAGTATGACAACCTTAGTCATTCCGAAAAATTTCGATATTAAGTGTAAAGCGTGCTCTCATAAATTTAGAGGACCATACATGGAATTATGAAGCTTAAGAAGGTACAATAACAAATTAAGAAAAGAGAATTCATAATATTCATTCATTCATAACAATAGTCTGACAGGTCTTAAGGGCATTCCCCAGCCAGAATTAACTATAATCTATTACAAAAAAATTTATATGAAGTCCACATCTTATCCAACACTAAACTTCATCTAAAAATTCCTTAACCAAAAAGGAAAATACCTGGCTGCAGCGTCAACGTGGCCTCAACTATAAATAGGTAAACTGCAAAAGATATCTATAGGGGTATAAACTAATAGGCTTAGTGAGAATTATTTCCATAAGTAAACTTCTTGTGTAATGAAATTCAAACAAGTTATTTAAACAACCAAGTGAAATGCAACATACACATGGGCAAACAAGACATATAGTTTTCTGGGAACTATATGTTGAATGGATTTACGCCCTCCATTTGGGGTTTGATGATGTATAATCTCAAAATGAGTAGTTTTAGTTAAGTTATACTTTCGATCATTACTGCGAAGCATATAAAGTCTACTTGGGTTGAGCCATGCCTTCGGATTTTCGCCAAATATTGGATTAATTCTATGTTGCCAAGCAATCGCTTTCGATCATAACCGCCAAGCGTTGCTTTCAACTGTGCTACCATCCTTCTTACCTAAGGATAATAACTCCATGCAATGTGACTCATTTCATGGTATGCATGAATCAATTAATTTAAATTATCATAGCATCATTATTAATAATTTTAAGGTGATCATAAAATTTCATACATATCAAGTACTTTACTAAAACAACAATTACTTACAATCAATTCTCGTCTCGATAGTCTTATAGTACTTTCAACAATATCACATACATATCAATTTATCTTTTCTTAATTCTAATGCAACTAAACTACAAGCACAATCAAGTAAAGCCTTTTAAGGAAATAAACTCACGTTGTAATGTCGATACTTCTTTTAAACGGATGAGTTGTTCAAACAATCTAATTAGTCGAAATAATCTTCGGGGTATGGGTATTCTTCCTTGGAATCACCTTGTCAAGGAAAATACCTAAAATGAGTATTTCTTAATAACTTTCTTGAAGTTTGACAAAACTATGTCATAAGAACGTCAAAGTTCGTTTAAAGGATGACTTCAATTTAAAATGGCCATAACTTTGTCATTTTAACTTGGAATTGCGCATATAATATACCGATTTCCACCTATTCGAAAAGATCTATCCATTTCTAAAACTATTTTCATCAAACTAGATCATTTAGGCTCTAAAACAGTGGTAAGTAGATTCACCACGAATTTTCCCATCCCAAAAGCAATTTGTTTCAAACATTAAACCATCCAAAAATTGCTTTGATAAATACTTAGTTATTTATAGTTGAAAAATTCCTCTTCATAGATATATATCTCTTATTTTATCCATACTTAAGTGTTTGTTGTCCAACCAAATTTGTTGAGTAAAACAATGTCAATTCAAAGTTTAGAAAATTATAATTTATAAGGAATTCGTTTTGTAAATCCTTAAAAATGACTATTTTGATTCTTTTGTCTTCAAAGAATTATTTCATGTTTATTTTACTATTTTCCTAGATGACTTTTGATAGGAAATAATTTCTTCTTTTCGAAATTTCCAATATTAGTGTCATTTTTCCTATTTGTTTTCTATATAATTTTTCTTTGACCATTTATTTGAAAAATCTTAATTTGAAAACTCTCATTCCCCCTTTTTTTTTTTGGGTTTCCTTTATATCATGTTATTATAGAAATCATTTTAGTATCAAAATCATCTTCTTTTTGGAAAACAATATAATATAGAAATGATTAAAAAGCTTTTCAAAACAAAAGTAGCTTTTTAAAATTGTAGTGAGTTATTCCTAAAGTTTTGAAAAGAATAAATTTGCTTTTGTTAAACCATAGATTCTAAATTTCATATAAAACCATTCTTAGGTGATAAAATCTTCTTTTTGTAAAAGTATAATTGAAATTTAAGGGTTTTGACAACAATCTATATGGGCATGATTATGAGAAATAATAACAAGAAAAATAATATAAATAATAAATAAAGTCAAGTATTGAGAGTCTTAGCTTCTTCAAGGTTCCCGGGACTAAGAAGTAGACTAGTCCCAAAACAAAAGAAACAAAATAAAAGAAAGAAAATTATTTTGGCTTGATGAGGACAAGTCTAAGACTAGAGACTAGTCTTAAAACAACATAAAATAAATAAATTGCAAAGGAAGAAATAAATAAATTGCAAGTGAGCTTATATACTCTAAAGAATATATATATATATATATATAGATAGATACATAATTATACTTAGTTAGATATAATAACAATAATAATATGAATAACGTAAAGTAACAACATAAATGTATAAATAGATATTCATGAACAAGAACAATACATGAACATAGTGTAGCTTCCATAACATTTAGTTTTTTTAGAAACTCACACCATGGTTATATAAATTTACATGACATGGGAAGAAGAAATTTGCAAAGAAATCTTACCTAAATAGGGTTTTTGAAGTATTATGTGTGAATATGTTTTGTGTATGTAAAAGGTGGTTTAAGAGAGTTTTGAGAGTATATGAAGAGAGTGTTGAGAGGAAAATTTTAAAGAGATTTAGTAGTAAATTTGTAGGTAGTATTTGTGTAAAAGAAGTGAAAGAGGAGGAGCGTATTTGTGGAAAATGAGGAGTGAATTTTTATGTGATTTAAATAAAGAAAAATAAAAAAAATGAGAGAGAGAGAGAGACAAGTGGGGCTCCGGCCACTACATGGGAGAGAGAAAGGAGAGTTTTATTTTTTTATTTTTGTTAATTAAATGTAATAATAAGTAAGGTAGATGTGAAATAAATTTATGAGAAAGGTAAAAAGTAAAGATAATAGGTGTATAAGGTGTAAGAATATGTGTTAGAAAAAGTAGAGATAAAAGAATAGTGTAGAATAGTAATGATTAGTGTAATGTAAAGTAGATATGACTAATAAAATATCAGTAGTAAAAAAATACATGTATAATTACGATATATATTATTTTTACTTACCAAAAAATTATAAAACTAATATTTTTGAAAACCTCATCTTTTTACGAATCTAACGGTATATTTAGAATATTTTTACTATTCCAAGCCTCGAGATACATTTTTCAAGAACTGTATTCGTTCATGTTCAAAATGATTTGCGGTTTTACTAATCTGATCTTTTTAAACTTCCTTATGTAATTACAAACTATTCTACATACTAATCTCTTACTTACTTTCCTAGGGTTGCGAACACGGAATTGCTAAACTTAAACTATTACGTCTAACTAAGGTTTTATTGACTTTGGGGTTTCTGGTTGACTTTTCAATTAGGGTTTAAGCTAGACCAATCACAAAACTTTGAGGGTTTATAATAAAAAATTCATTACCACATAAATGGGAGGTCAGGGGTTACGATCCTAAAGGAGACAAAATGCTTCCTTTTATTATTCCCCCTTGGTGGCACATGGCACACTTTCATTGGCAACGATGAAGTCAGCAATGACATCATTGTCTCCTCCTCCTCTTAGCCCTTGATTGACGCGTAAGGATAACTCGCATAGTCGCTTTTGTGGCCATTTATTATTCTTTTTACTTCATGATTTCACTACAATGGTGAAATCGTGAAGTATGTGTGGAGTACTTTAAATCGAGACCAAAAATTGGTCTCACTTCATAGATTTAAGTGGTCCAAATTGACCATGAAATTTGAGGAAAATGAGTTGATGGTCGAATCTCCAAGCACCATTAATGGTGATTTCGATCAAATTGAAGGAACTTAAGCCCTCTTGAGTAAATCCTTCACTAAATAAACTCAAATATGCGTCCAGGTTCAATTGAAAATCACGAAATCACAATTAATCAAGAATCCAAATCAAAACCCTAATTTTAGATTTTGGCTCAATGCAAATTAATCCATTTCCATCTTGATTCAAGCTCCATCCCAATAAATTGGAGTTCAAATAAGCTATCCAAATAAACAATCACACTCAAATCCACTTCAATAACCTCAAATCCAAAGATATTATGATGTTAGGGTTTCTATATAAAATCTTCAATTTTAAAGTTTTCCATTGATTTTTGAAGTAATTGAAGGCTAGAGGATGTTTCAGGGCATTACAAGCTTCAAATTTGTTGGTTTAGGTTCAACCTGAGAACGTGGGAATCACCTCTAACCGACAAATCCACCACTGCCGTTACTGTCACTTGTGAAATCACCATTTTTAGCCACCATTTTAATGAACAGACACCATTAGAGTCTTCACAAGGTCAAGCTCTGCCTCTCCAATGACCTCCCAACTCACTAGTGCTGCCAGAAACGGCGAATTGAGTATCGTCAGTCACTCCTCTCTACCGCTCCAGTTCGCGACCCGATTCACCCTACGCGACCCAACGTCTCCTTACTCCAATCGACGTGTTTTGTCTAAATCCAAGTAAGTTCGTTTTTTTAATAAATTAATAGTATATAAAATATAGAAAAAAAAGACCACTAGAAAAGGCAAAACGAAATTAAAAAAAAAAACAAAAAAACAAAAAGAGGACTCTGTCACCTATATATTTATAAAAATAAAAAAAAAAGATGTAATAAATTTAGTAATTAGAAACGTACGTATGATACATATGTCTGAAAGAAATAAAAATAAATGAAAATGAATGATTACAATTTAAATTTTCAAGTTCAAATTCTATGTCATAAACAAAATAAAAAGAAAAGTTAAATAAAAATAAATCCTTTTTGCGACTTAGAAAATATCTTTTCTAGATATACAAAAATTAAACTAATAGCTCATAGAGTTGCACCTTAAAACTCATTTCTTATCAAACTTTTAAAATTAAGAAATTTAAATAGAAAAGAGTTAGGAATTTTAAAAGAGATTAACACATTAATGTTTTTTCATTAAAAAGAACTATGTGACGTTTAATTTCAGTTAGCAGAGACGTAGGCACCTATAGGACAACATAAAAGTATTTTTTTATTGTATTGTAAATATCAATATGACTTTGAATCTATTTGTCAATAATATTAATTTACAATTATAAATGTAAATAATGATTGAATGAATTTGTAAATTAAAATAATAGCTTGTAAATACTATACTTTGTAAAAAATTTTAACTTCAACAAGTTTCAAGAAAATTAAAGAATGATCATTAACTAAAGAATTTCAAGGTAGGTAACCTGTTGAAGATTTTAATAGGATAGCCCTCGAACTTATGAAAACTGTAGTTTCTAAAAAATCATTTTAAATCAATTTTCCTTACAGACAAATGGTTGAGCTAGAATTAACCAACACATTAATTTTAACTTATTATTTTTTTTCGACTTTAGTTAGGTGGTGACTCCTTAAACTTTTTACAAAATTCAAATTTCTTTTGATTCTCAGTTGATGGTTCATATTAAATGGGTTTGACTTTAACACGAATCAAATTAAAAGAAATTGAATCATAAATGAAAAATCCAGGCTCAACAGCATCTTAATCATCTAAGTTCTCTAATTTATACGAATATTCAACCAAGTCTTTTTCATACTTTAAGTGAGTAAATAAAATCTCTTGTATATGTGTTGCATCAATTAAGCCGCTCAAATAGTATTTCCTATGATGTATGGAAAAAAAATCAATAAGCATGATACGTCAAATGTACGGGTGAGTGGTGGCAAGTACTAATATCACGTTTAATATACCGGAATGATTTGGAGAGTTCCTATGTTTGGAAATGTACATGGAATGGAATGACTATAGGATATATTTATCGGAAATGTCCCTAGTAATAAATGTAAGTTATGAATGTGCAATAGGATAAAATAATAATTATATTGCATGCAGTTAATAAAGCTAGAATTGAATTGCGATTCTGTATTCCCTTTCAAAGTTAGAATAGTTGATTCCAATGAATCGTGATTCCAGCTTTTAAAGGTGCATCCAAACATGAGAAATCGAATAGAATCCAGAATCGCGATTTCATTCCAGGTCCATTCTTTCGTACCAAACTTGACATAATATGTTTTAATAACATAGTTTTTAGAAAATTGTTCACATATGAGTACCCTAATTAATGACTTACGTCACTATAAGAATTTTCAAGTTTAATAGGTTTCCAAAACTCTTAATAGTCGCTACAAAAGTGTTCTTAATGCGAGTAGCATTACGTGAGGGCTGTTGGTAAAAAGGAAGCCGAGTAAGCCCAATTTTCAATTTTTTAATAGATAGTTTAATTAAATTAATTTGCAAATCAATTATACTTACAAATTTAGGACAAAGTATTAAATTGTGCAATGCCCATTTTTCTATATTTTTCTATATTTTAATTGAATTAATCTTAGAAATTAAGTACAAATTGAATGCATTATGAAATTACCAAATTCAAGAAAATAGTAAAGGAAACTAAAAATGAGACAGTAGATAAAATTAACTTCTAGATAATATTTTTCATTATACTTTGTGTAATAAAAAGTTAAAAACTGGTTTTTCGATATACAATGTTGATAAATTAAGAACACTCCAAAAAAGGAAAACAAAGCTAGTGATGGATAACAATTGAATGCTCCCAAGAATGGAGTAGGATCCCACAAGAAGCACATGGTGGTGTTTAATCACTGTCCCACATCTAATGTGCTGTGAAGTGCTATCCCCACACCATCATGTGCTCATAATCGTCTTGTAAGATATCAATATTGATCAAGGAGGCAGCTTGTGCTGTCCGTCAGGGGAGCTTCCTATTTACCTTTATGGTGGTCAGTTTGTTTTATCTGATCAGTTTTTTTTTTCCCCCTTATATGAGGAAGAAAGAATTCGGAGCTATGACTTCTCACTTGAAAGATCAAAAAGATGTCATTAGACTACAAATATTGGCGTTTTATCTAGTCAGTTTGACATTTATTTTTATTATTTTCAAACTGATATTTATCAAGAAACAAATATAAATAAAAACATATTTTTTACTCATAAATAAAACAAATATATCAAATAAGATTAAAATATAAATGCAAACCAGATACAAATAAAAATCAAACCATCTAAACAGACTTCCTACGATCCACATTGTCTGCATGTTCTTATTTATGACAAAATATCAATCATGATGTCAACCTTCGTGTTGGCTGGATTTGCTTGCCGCTTGCTTGTGATCGAGTACTTCAGGATCTAATCCACTTCTTGCATATGTTTTTTTATTTTTTATCTTTTTCCCTTGGACAGTAAAACAAAATGCCACACTGTACGATAGGTTCTAATGGTCTTATTTTTATTTATTTGGTAATGTTTTATATTTACTTAAGCTGACGCGTTTATAAAACTAAATACCAAAAATAAATAAATAAATAAATAAATAAAAGATAAAAGTAAACACACACACACACATATATATATATATTTTAGAATTAAATATTCAATAGATTCCTATAAAAGGTGGAGTTAATTATCTTTTATTTAATTCATTTCTAAAAGAAATAATTAGAAATTTCCTTTTCAATCCATAAAATACATTTTAAATCTTTTTCTCTTAAGAGTATGTAAATTTTGGGATAAGGAAATAATAATAATATTTTTTTAAATTACGAAAATGCCATTTGGACAAAAATAATCTTACATTTAGATAAGTTAAATTCGTCTCTTGAAGAGATGGGTTTAGTTGTGCTTAAACTTGTCTTTTTAAGGAACGAGATTGAACACCAAACTCGCCATTACAAGACATGAGTTTACAAAAAATTAAAAAATAAGAAAATTTATTAAGATATAAATAAATATAAGATAAAAAATAATGCAAAAATTCAAAAAAAAAAATAATAAGTGTTTATATTATTTTCTATGGCAATAGAAATCTATTTGTATTTCATAGCATTTAATGTATTATTAATCACAACACACCCAACAAAGATAATTAAAAAATAAAAATATGTCTATTTGCTTTATATAGAGTGTTACTATGGGAATTCTTTATTTTTTGAACTATCTCACTTCTTGTTAACAAGAGAAAAAGAAGTTTCACATTATTTAGAAGTAGGATTTTTTTTTTTTGACACTCTATATAAAGGATATAGTCACATTTTTTCAATTATATTTGTTTAGTGTGTTGTTATTAGTAACATATTACATGTTGTGAATAGATTTCTATTCACATAGAAAATAATATAACTATTTAATATTATATTTGTTTGCAATATTTTTTATTTTATGTTTATTTATATGTTGATATGTTTTTTTTTTTTTCCACTGACTTAGTTAAACTCGTCTCTTGGAGTGAGTAAGTATACCAATCTCGTCTCTTGAAGAGACAATTTAGGCACTAATAAATAAGAGATGAGTTTAACTTGTCAAAATGTGAAATTATTTTTATCTCAATGATATTTTTGTAATTTAAAAAAAATTATTATTTATTTCCTTTTCCTGTAAATTTTCGCACCTTTATTCTCACACTTCAACAATGATATTTTATTATTATATAATTATAAATTATCATATGGAAACGTATAAAATAAAAATATAACATAATCTTTTAAACGTCGATTTTAAATAAATACAAATTAAATACACAGAGATACCGGGAAAAAAAAAAAAAGGACAATCGAAACCCATAATATATTTGAATGTTTAGTTATCTCATCTTTTTTTGTTATTCTGGTATTATATATTTATTATTTTCAAATAGATAATTATTAAAAAATAAATATTAATAAAAAATTAATAATTTTATTCATAAAATAACTAAGTATATATAATATCAATATGTTACCAATACTGATAAGATACATATCATTTATAATGAAAATCTATAAATCGAAGAGCGAAAAGCATTACTTGAATTGGCAGGGAGGTTCTCTTACCTGTACATTATTTATCGTCCCGTTCATCCATCACCTCTATTCGCCCATTGACGGCTCAGAAAAGTTTCAATTTCAGCGAGGACTCTCAAGTCTGGTCACAAAAGCCTAGCTTTATTTGAATTAAAAATAATAATAATAAAAAAAAAAAAAAGCAGGTTGATACAAAAGCTGAATTCACCAGGCTTAGCCTGCCGTGAAGGAATTTCTTAACATCAATTTTGGTAGTGGAAAATTATTTAGAATAAAATAAATTAGAATTGAAGGAATAATATAAAATAGAATAAGTAATGAAATAATAAATTTATTTATTTATTTTGATATATCATGGAATTTGAATAAAATTAATATGACATTTATTAAAAATATTCTCAATAATAAATAAGAAAAAAATAAAAATTATTATAATAATCAAACTTGATATGAGAACTTAAAAATGGTCTGTTCGCCTCTTAAAAAACCCCTTTTAAACCTCATCATATTTTTTATAAAATTATTTATGTAAATTTCTTTCGCTTCTTTTTATATTTCATAGATTATATATTTTTATATAATAGCTAATAATAAAATATTTTAGGATAGCTTACCTTTTGAATTCTTTCGTAAATGATACTAAAAAGTAAAAAAAATGGCTCTCAGTCATATCATTTTTATTCATTGATTACTTACAAAGTTACTTAATATATCACAATAATATTTTAAATAATTCTCTTTATAAGAAACTTATTATTTTATTGGTAAGTTACTTAATATAATTTTTTAAAATTTTTATGAATGTCATATTATATAAATTTTTATCGGTCCCCTGTTAATATGCTTGGTTCGTTTGCAGCATATATATGGTATGTCAGTACCGTTAAAAGAAAATTCCGTCTTCTTTCGCAACCACGGACACGGCGAGAGGTGCTTTTTCGCCTTGGGCAGGGCTAGAGCTGTCAGTACAAATAAGCAATAGCTTTTGCAATTAGGGAAAAAAAAAAAAAAAACAGAAAAAAGGAGAGTGCGAATAAAATAGTGACTTGTCCTCTTGCAACTGACTTCCCGTTCCCACATAGTACATTTCCGACGTAAGATCTGCATTATTTTAATTCACTTTTCTCTTACTGTTCACTTTTAAATTCTTAAAATATTATCATACTTTTTAAGTCACTTTTAAAATTACATAAATTACAATAAAATATCACAATATTTAAGGTTACTTAAATTGAGATCAGAATATTTTAAGTAGTTAAAAATATTTTATAACATTTAAAAAAGTAGTCAATTAAGATTTTCGTTAACACGTGTCATAATATGATGGATATTCTAAATTTTAATTAAATATACAAATTATTTTTTCTACTAACACGTATTAATAAAGACCCTAATTGATCCAATTTTCTAAACATTATAACATATTTTTTTATTATTTGAAATGTTATGACTTCAAATAAACTTACTACAAAATGTTGTTACATTCCAATATGAGTTACTCTTTTAAAATTATTCATGAAGAATTGTTATTTATAGCGATTTTGAAGATTGGTTTTATATTGTAAATACTATTCTTTTATATTTTATATTTAAAAGTTATTAAAAAATTATATCTATTTTTAGAAATTTACAATATCCATTCTTATTAGAGTTGCAAAAGAGCCAGATTGAAAATGTAGAACTCGAATTTGAGCTTGGCTTGAAATTTGAAAATTCAAGCTTGGCTCAAGCTCGATCAATCTTAAAATTTCAAACTCGAATCCAACTTAATGTAACATTACGAGCTCTACTCGGTTAAGCTTGTTTATACTAGATTTATCAAAAAAATCATTTTAGTTTTAATTAAAATAATATTAATATCCAAACTCGATTCAAATTCAATTAATATTTTATACTCGATTTGAACTTAATAGAGCTTGATAAGCTCGCAGGTAATTGAGATAAACATATGAAGTTTTATCTCGGTTCGATAAACTACTCGAATAGTTCAAGTTTGAGCTCAACTAAACTATTCTCAAATCAAATTTGTGTAACATTAAGTTGAACTTGAGTCATTTATAAATTAATTTGGTTCATTTGCACCTATAATTCTTATATGATGAATAGTTTGGACATTGAATTTGTAATTTTTTTTAATTTTTTGAATAATAATTTATATTAATTAATCATTAAATCCATAAACAAAAAAGTTCACTTAATGTACGGATTAACTTAGCTATCTGGGTTGGCTTTACATTAATCCACCATCTTATTTTATGCGTGGAACAAAATCGTATTTTGATCACTTTGGATTATCATTTATTGGGATCAGTTTTACAATCATGTTTCCTCTAAAAATGATCTCAATTACAAAGAAGACTATTAGTATAAGAAATGTAGCAATAATAATGCTTCTTATTCTATTCTATTGGAAAATGTAAGATAATTGTAATGCATCCATACATCTGAATGAAGGAAATTCAATGCGCAGAGAGACATATATTCAAATCAATGAAAGACTTGGTGGGGACTCTAAGCTAGGTGGAGGTTAGCGCCTATTTAGATTGTTGTTTTCACATCATTTTGGAGCCATTTTCAAATTGAATTGATACTGAACCGATACAGATATAATACTGATAAAAAACTAATAGTTTTACTCATAAATTGACCAAGCCTAACCGATATTGTACCGATACCAATACTGAACCGATAATAAACTGATACCGATTTGATACAGATAAAAAATTTACAATCCAAAATATTGAATAATTTAATGAGAGTGACTAAATTATGAAATTGGAAGTTGACCTTATAAATTACATTCTAACTTTAGAAATGGTCATCCTCTCCATTCACTTTTTTGCTTTCTTTTTCTTTTTCAAATTTCTCATTTCCTTATAATACAATCACGCATAATTTATAGTTAACATCGTAAGAAAAAATAAAAAAAGATAATGTAGTAATAATGTTAAAAGAGTATTTCAAGAATCTAGATAATTTTTATTTGGGTTAATGTCACAAATGATACTTGATTGGCAAAATATATAACTAGATACTTAAACTTTAAAATTGGAACTTTTCATGCACAACAATAGTATCTCTGTCAAGTTTTTTCAAGCACATATAATTGATTAATTTTAAAGTTTTTTAGGTATCAAATTAATCAATTTTGAAGTTCAGATACTGAATTAATCAATTTCAAAGTTTAGGTATCTAATTGCATATTTTACCAAAATTCAGGTACTATTTATGTCATTATCCTTTTTTATTTTTAACTTGTAAATTGAGAAAAAAAAAAGAATAAAAGATAATAAATTGACATGATGGATCCACTAACCTTACTACTTTGAAAAGACTATTTAGTGATATGGTTAATTACAAAAATCTTACCTGTGTTTTTATGTATTGGCAAACATATGCTTGTGTTAATTTTATTGACAAATATGTTATCTAAGTTTTATGCAAAAATGTCAATGTTATTAAATACTATTTGAAAAACATATGTTAATATTTTCTTGTTCTAAAAAAATTTAATTTAATGAAAAATATTAATAAATAAAATTAAATACATAAAATATTAAAAATTATTTTCAAAAGCCAAAAAAATGGAAAAAGAAATGTAAAATTGATTTCTTAAGACCGGTAAGATATTAACATGTGTCTTTCTAAAATTATAAATAATATGAACACTTTAGATTAAACTCGAATTATCTGTTTGTCAAAAAATCAGCACAAATAATATATTTGCAAGGGATCAATACATGAATAGGGTTTTTGTAATTAACCCTTAGTGATACTCAAGGTTGTATCATGTGACGGTACGGTTTTATGGCAAAAATAGATGTTTTTTAAAACCTGATCTTTTATAACTATATTCATATGGTCAAATATCATTGTCTGTTATGGAGTAATCATCTATTCAAATTTCAAATGATTATTTAGTACTGATAAATCATTTTCACACCAAAGGTCACCTTAGCATATGATGAATTAGATTCCATGAAATTAAATAAGGCAAAAGAAAAAAGCAAACTAAACTGAGAGAGAATATTCAATAAGTTTGTATAAGAAGATTAAAATGCTGTTACTTAATGTTATTATATATATATATATATATAATATATATATCGTGAATATAAGATTATATAGGCCTGCGTGGCTCCCTTCATGCCAAGTAGGAAGACTACCACAATTATGGTGGCAGAACTTCATAGATGGCATTCAGGGAGCCAGGCAAGTCCGCATTACCATATACTTACTTAAGTAGAATTTCCACTATTTGACCATGTAAAAATCTGCAAAATTAAAGGAAAAAGATCATTTATATCTTAACGTGCTAATCAATTAAGCAGGCCACCGTCAATTCAGGCATTTTGAGAAAATGGAGATACATGAAAAGCGTAATAAGGAATCCAGAATTAGTCTATCATGAGAAATTACGTTAGCTAAGTTTTTGATGTTGGTTTTGACTCATACCAAAATTAATCGGAACCCTATAGCTATTCGTCATATTCTCTTTAATTTTTTTCCCTTCTTTCATTATATCAAAATATCTAAGCATGATGGATAAATATATAAAATAAAAGGTTAATATTAAATTTGGTATCCGAACTTTAACGTAGTACATAATCACTTTTTATGACTACTTTCATTGTATCACACTATTTCATTTATACCCAATGTAACTTTTTATGACTACTTTCATCACATCACATTATTTGCTTTTAATATAATTTTCTTTGTTTGTTGACATAGAAAAAACAATCCATCATTAAATTTTTACTACTTCTAGTAATACTATTTAGTATTGATGGTTTACCATTTCAAAATAATAATAAAAAAGAGCAAATAGTATTAGTGATGTAATGAAAAATAATCATCAAAAGTTTAATTAGATATTAAATTGATCACATCAAAACATTTCTCCAAATAATAAGATTTGCTCAAAACTTGTATTTTTCCTCACTTACTATTTAAATAAAAATAATTCTACAACTACAACACAACAACCTAAAAACAATTAAAAGAGAAGAGTTCATATATACTTACACAAACACATTCCGTTTGGAGGAGAGATCTATTCCGGTATTCATATAGGATATTGGAAAAGATTCTTCAAGAGTTTGCAAAGTAAATTGTGTTAAAAGCCAAATGATAGTAAAGCAATAACATAAAATGCTAATAAGCTCCGGTGGAACGTACAACAAGGAATTGTTATATCAATATTTGCTAGTAGTATATATTGGTATAATGAGTGAAGATTTTCGAATGAAGATAGGAAGAGATTTATAAGGGTTGGTGAAGCAGAAGAGAAAGAAGGGAAAGACAAAGGAAAAAATATGTGGAGATGAGTAAGTGGCCGTCGTGAAGAAGGCGGCAACATTAAGGGGTGGGAGCCTTATGATCCAGCACAAAATTCCATAGATGCAGCCAAAAGCTGCCGTTTTTAATTATCTTGTCCTTCCTCTTAATAGATGTGATGATGTTATTCCCAAATTATTCATTCTAATTAGTCCATTTTGGATTTCCTTAAATCCACTAGGTCAATTTAAAAAAAGAAAAAAAATACTAATTAAAAGAATCGATCATATATTATAGGAGTTTTCCTTTTTTTTTTTTTCTGATGAATACATTGCCAAATTATATATGATTGTTTATATTTTCTCAAATAAAAAGTTAGTTTTCGTATTCTTTTCTTTATTTTACATTTGGACACTATTCTTCTCTTGACTTATATAACCCAAGTTTTTGTGCTTTCTTGTTTTGCATAATTATATCTTTATTATTTTATTTTATATTTTAAAGTTGCACAATACAACTGTGTTTCATCTTAATATGATTTCAGATGTTTCTTATATAATTTGTTTCGTACATCCAAGTGGATATGTGTGTTCTTAAATTTTAATACATTATGAACTTCACTAAAGAATGCATAGAGTAATTACATTACAATAATTTTGAATTTCGCTTTTCTTTTTTTCCCCCCAAAATTATGAAACAATCATGTCTTTGTCATGGTTTGCAGTACATAGTGATAATTAGAAGAATTAGTTAGGAATCTATTGGCTACACATCAAACGTTAATATATAGTATATTTTTTTTTCCCTTTCATTTTTAAGACCACCTCCAATTTGTATTATGATTTCATTATGCAATTAAG
Source organism: Combretum micranthum (assembly GCA_024138025.1). Lineage (NCBI taxonomy): Eukaryota > Viridiplantae > Streptophyta > Magnoliopsida > Myrtales > Combretaceae > Combretum > Combretum micranthum. Next base: position 1,954,953 of record JAMXBD010000104.1, read on the forward strand.
GATGCAGTTAGAGTAGGTTTTGTTGGAAAAATCCGAAAAAATGAGAAGGGAAAAAATACTTGAGGCGTGCTAGGCACTGTCCTTAAGGATATTTCGCCAATATTAATGAAGAATGGCGTATCCCAGGATCACAAGTCCTCTAGAAAATCTAGGACACAGGAATAGCAGGGAAGAAGCAATAACCCAGCGAGGAACAAGGCAGGAAAGGAAAAGTAAAATAGTTAAAAATATTAAAACAGATAAATATATATAAAACGAAGTTGTATTTTTAACGGGTACGTTGAAGAGATGTCTTTTCAAAATCAAAAGATACAACGGTTCGAAAAAACACAACGATTGGTTTGACAGTACCCGAAAAAACACAACGATTGGTAATTAAAATTTGAAACGCTCAAAAGACCCATATCCGGATAAGATTTAATTAATTATTATTATTAATTTTATTTAAAAATAATAATATACACGAAAATAAAATATTCCTTTGAACCGGGCAAAGACATATAACTACACGCGCAGGGGGGGGGGGGGGGGGGCAAATCGATGAATTTACACTAACTTGGTCTAGCCTTTGTGCGCGCGAGCCCATGCCTTTCCACCAACTCTTTACAAGCCCACTAAGAGAATGAGGTTTATAAACAAGGACAATGAGTAAAATCTAAGGAATGTGGGACTTGTTCCTTTTGAAATATATATATATATACACAACAATCCCCCACATATTTCAAAAGGATAAAAGACAACGAGATAAAAAGAAATGCTGGGTTTTCTCAAATGAGTATCATGCCTCGAATCTGGTGTCCTTAAGACTATGAACCAGACCTAGAAAAATGAGATATAACTTACAAAATAAATGGTGAAGCTTAAGGCTTCTATGAACCAAGAATTTTATAGTAAGCCAAAATTCTCATTAATCACATCATACTCCACATTTTTTCTGCTATTCATCGCGGTTTTGCGCTAATAGGCCATGCGCGTGCCTGGTAATTCATGAGTGCTTTAGAGATTTTGCCACAATCTCATAGAAGCGGCCTCACTTCACACTCATATAGGTCATTCCATCAAGCGTATACTGCAGAATACACTACCTTTAAAAGGATATGGTATTTGATTAAGAGCTTTACTCAACCTCCCATTCTTTGCAGTTTAGCACTATGCACATCATAGGAGGGACATCATTTATTAGTGTTACACAGATCAAGCAACGACTTGTTATTACCCATATGAACCTATTTCATGGGATCTCCAATCACATAGGTTGGGTTACCATCATTGTTGATAATTCAACATGGCTTTAGTCCCATACCCCTCGATGTTTCATTTATTAATTTTCTCCCCAAAGGTTTAGTCAGAGGATCGGCCAAGTTCACTTCTGACTTCACATAATCTATTGATATAATTCCATCTTTCAGCAGCTGCTTCACTACTTCATGTCTCAAACGAATATGTCTATTCTTTCCATTGAAGGTCTTATTCTTGGCAATAGATATTGCCGCTTGACAATCACAGTGCATAGACACAGATGGTGTAGGTTTTAAACCTAATGGAATATTTGCTAAGAAGTTTCTTAACCACTCAGCCTCATTACCAGCCAATTCCAGAGCAATAAACTCTGACTCCATAGTAGACTTAGCTATGATAGTCTGTTTGGCTGATTTCCATGAAATTGCTCCACCTCCAAGGGTGAATATATAACCACTAGTGGATTTTGTCTCATCTGAATCAGATATCCAGTTGGCATCACTGTATCCTTCTAATACAGCGGGAAATCCACTATATAGAATACCATAGTTCATAGTACCTCTAGATATTTCATCAATCTGACCAATGCAGTCCAATGATCATAACCGGGATTATGTGTATACCTACTCAATCTACACACAGCATATGCTATGTCAGGTCTTGAGAAATTCATTAAATGCATCAGACTTCCAATTATTTGTGCATACTCAGATTGAGCAACAATATCACCTCTATTTTTCTTTAATTGAGTATTAGCATCGTAAGGGGTACTCACAGGATTGACATCAAAGTGTCCAAACTTCTTAAGAAGTTTCTCAACATAATGTTCTTGTGATAACATAATACTATCATTCTTCCTTATGATTTTAACACCCAAAATAACACTTGCTTCACCCATATCTTTCATATCAAATTTGGAAGCAAGAAAAGATTTAGTTTTAAGCACTATATCAAGACTGGTACCGAATATAAGCATATCATCTACATATAGGCATATGATAACACAATCATTATTAATAAGTTTTATGTAAACACATTTATCAACTTCAACAGTAGAGAATCCATCATTTAATAAAACTTGATCAAATTTTTCATGCCATTGTTTAGGAGCTTGTTTTAAACCATACAATGATTTAAGAAGTTTACAAACTTTATTTTCTTGTCCTGGAACAACACAACCTTCAGGTTGTACCATATAAATTTCTTCCTCTAAATCGCCATTTAGAAAGGCTGTTTTTACATCCATTTGATGAATAACAAGTTTATATATTGAAGCCAAGGCAATCAAAACTCGAATAGAAGAAATTCTAGTTACAGGAGCAAAAGTGTCAAAATAATCAATATTTTGCTTTTGAGTAAATCCTTTAGCAACTAATCTAGCTTTAAACTTATCAACTGAACCATCAGGATTTAATTTCCTTTTAAAGATCCATTTACAACCAATAGGTTTAGCTCCAGGAGGTAAATCTACCAATTCCCATGTTTTATTTTGTAAAATAGAATCAATTTCAACTTTAATAGCTTCTTTCCAAAAAGGTGCATCACACGAGGAAATTGCATCCGAGAAGGTTAATGGATCATTTTCAACAAGATAAGTATAAAAATCATTTCCAAAAGAATTTTCTTTTCTTTGTCTCTTACTTCTTCTTAAATCATCATTTTCAAAATATTTCTAGAGACATTTTCAGAAGATGATGTATTAGGAATAATTTTTTATTTTAAAGGAAACACATGTTCAAAAAACTCTGCATTTTTTGTCTCAACAATTGTATTGCAATCTAACACATCACTTTTTAATACAAGAAATCTATATGCTATACTATGTTCAGCATAACCAATAAACATACAATCTGAAGTTTTAGAACCTAATTTTCTTTTCTTAGGATCAGGAAGCATAACTTTAGCAAGACACCCCCACACTTTCAAATATTTCAAATTAGGAGAATAACCTTTCCAAAGTTCATAAGGTGTTTTCCCTGTTTTCTTATAAGGTATCTATTTTGTAAGTGACATGCAGTTAATATAGCTTCACCCCAAAGATTTTCAGGCGCATTAGAACTTACAAGCATACAATTCATCATTTCTTTTAATGTCCTATTTTTCCTTTCGGCTACTCCATTAGATTCTGGAGAATAAGGTGGAGTTATTTCATGAATTATTCCTTCTTTTTCACAATATTCATTTAGTAAAATATACTCACCACCTCTGTCTGATCTAATTCTTTTAATTTTCTTGTTTAATTGATTCTCTACTTCTGCTTTGTATATTAAAAACATGTCAAATGCCTCATCTTTATTTCTAAGCAAGTAGACTTTAGTATATCTAGAAAAATCATCTATAAAAGTTACATAATATCTTTTACCTCCTCTAGTCATAGTTTGCTTTAAATCACCTAGATCAGTGTGAATTAAACTTAGTAATTCAGATTCTCTAAAGACAGATGCACATGTTTTCTTAGCTTGTTTAGATTCAGCACAAATTTCACATTTACTCATACTTAAAGAATTAATATTAGAAATTAATCCAACGGATTGCATTTTCTTGATATAAGGTAAACTAACATGTCCTAATCTACCATGCCATAAATCACAAGAATCAATCAAGTAAGCAGAAGAAGAAACATTTTTATTCATAACTTCAGAAACATTGAGTACAAATAAACCATGACTACAATAGCCCTTGCCAACTAAAACATTATTTTTTGTCATTACAACTTTGTCAGACTCAAATGACACTTTCACTCCCACTTTTCCCAACAATGCCACTGAAATCAGATTGGTTCTAATGTCGGGAACATGCAACACCTCGTTCAGAGCCAAAGTTTTTCCAGATGTGAGTTTGAGAAGAACCTTTCCTTTCCCAAGAACTTGGGTAGTTCGAGAATCACCAAGATGCACAGACTCTTCTCCTTCATCAACTTTTGTATAGGTCACGAATGCATCCTTATTTGCACAAATGTGCCTAGTAGCACCAGAATCTATGACCCATTCTTTCACACTGGTTACTATGTTCACAGAAATGACTGCAGCGATAATATCATCTGCTTGAACCAAATTTGCCTTTGGTTTAGCAGGATTGTCATTTCTTCCCATCCTCTTTCTGCACTGAGGTGCATGATGGCCAGGTTTGCCACATACGAAGCAATTGCCTCGCTTCTTAAAAGTGGGATTACTAGCTCTGGGCTTGTAATCATGTTTCTTTTCATACCTTTTATATGGCTTGTGCGGTTTGTAATCCACCAAATTCGCCTTACTTGCAATCTCCTTTCCTTTGGCGGCCATGAATTCCTTTCTGTTGGTGTTCTCGATGATGATGTGGGTGATGAGATCAGCAAGGAAAGTTGCTTGTGCTTATGTTTAAGTTGTTGTTATAATCACTCCATGATTGAGGTAGTTTCTCGATCAGCAAACCAGCAACGAACTCCTCCTGCAAATTAATGCCTTCTGATTTGAGGTCTTCTATCAACTTGTGGTACTCATTGATCTGCATTTTGATATCTTTGTCCTCAACCATCTCCCACCTATAATACTTTCCAATAACAAACTGTTTTCCTGCATCTTCAGCCGTGTACTTGACAACCATAGATTCCCAAATATCTTTTGCATCCTTGTAAGAACAGTAGACATCGAACAACTCATTAGATAAGGTACTAATAATAGTGTGGCGGCATACCTTGTTCGCATGAACCCATAGTTCCATTTGTTTGGATGTGGTATCAACTGGTTTAGTATCTGTAAGGGCATACGCAACACCGTGCATATCCAAAACAGAGAATATACGTTCTTGCCATCTTTTAAAGTTATCTCCATCAAAATTTCGATCTTTGATATATCTGGAAATGGCTTGGCAAATGGAACAGTGGGCAACACAGGGACAGGGCCATTTGAAGCAGTTTCATGAACTGATGCAGTAGCGACGGCAGTAGGCGGAGGGGTAGGATCAGAGGCCATAAGGAAATATCCTTAAGATTGTTGGAAAAATCCGAAAAAAGAGAAGGGAAAAATACTTGAGGCGTGCTAGGCACTGTCCTTAAGGATATTTCGCCAATATTAATGAAGAATGGCGTATCCCCCAGGATTCAACAAGTCCTCTAGAAAATCTAGGACACAGGAATAGCAGGGAATAGCAGGGAAGAAGCAATAACCTTATTATTATTAATTTTATTTAAAAATAATAATATACACGAAAATAAAATATTCCTTTGAACCTGGCAAAGACATATAACTACACGCGCAGGGGGGGGGGGGGCAAATCGATGAATTTACACTAACTTGGTCTAACCTTTGTGCGCGCGAGCCCATGCCTTTCCACCAACTCTTTACAAGCCCACTAAGAGAATGAGGTTTATAAACAAGGACAATGAGTAAATCTAAGGAATGTGGGACTTGTTCCTTTTGAAATATATATATATATATATATATATATAATACACAACAGGTTTAAGATAGGTCATGTAAAATCCAAACTTATCTTACTTTTCTATAGAATTGTCCATACTTGATCCAAAACCCTACAGGATTTTATTGCTTTTACCAAGCCCATCTCTTTAGGGTATGGATTGACCCATCCAGTTTTTACCTTGCCTTATTTATGAATTGAAACAAGTAAACACATGGACAATTTGATTCATAGTTTCTTCGCTATCCTAAATTTCTAAAATACAACAATCACTAAATGTGAATTCTTGTTATAGTAAAAATTATAACAATTTGTCATAGTAATAATAAGAGAAGTAGCTCAATCATATACATCCTGCTCAAAATTTATACTAATTTTTTTTCCTAAAATTCGTACGATTAAGCCTTAAATTTACACTAGTAGATAAAAACTGAGGAAACTTCTTATTGATGTCATGACTATTAACAAGTATTATATACATGATTAGCTAAAGTTTGAGAAATTATCCAATGGAGACGCGTTTAAGTTGATGATGGCACGAACCTTGTCCTTGCTTGCAAATGCATAAGAAATTTAAAATGGATTCAAAATCATAATCTCTTATAATTGATTTTCTCTAATTGCAAGTAAGAAAGAATTTATGTGTAGAGTCACTAATAGAATTTTTTTTATTAGCAATATCTTAGAGAGTGGATCGATAAGGATTTTAAATATTTTATTTAAATTTCATTATGTTTTGATGGGGTTTCCCATTTGGTCATAATTATGACCTATGACACAATCCAACCCTAAACTCTATGGGGTTGTAAAATCTTTTCCAGATTGTCCCAAGTGAAACCTTATAAATTTTTTATCACATTGGATGCATCGGCTATCTTGTAATGACCCGTTTGGTTGCATCACCATGTGCAATCCATATAGTGTAGACAATATGTTGAAAACCTATAAAACAAATAAATGCATGCTTAATTAATAAATCTATGTAAATGTTTCCGCACAATAATCTTAAAAAATTTGAAGCATTCACAATAACCTCATATGTGTATCCTAATCATTTAAATGTAACTGTAAATTAGGGATATTGAATATAGCGAAATTACACAATCTATGCTTATATTAAACATTACTCAGGGAAATTTTGATGTGGCTTACTACTAGCTCCACCTTCATTATTGGCCTTCTACCTTGTTACTATTTATTGCTATAAATGGCACATCTCTTTAACATTTGGTAGAGGATGTCCATTTCATGTGGGTCTTTGCTTACCATTGTGTTTGGAATGATGGAAAGCAATCAAAGTGGGTGAAAGATTAATGTTTAGATATTGTAAGTGAGAAAGGAAATTTGAGGATTTCATTGGAAATGAAAAGAAACATTTTTGCTTTTACCTCACTTCATTCTCCAATTGAAATCCGAGAGATAACTAAGGAAAAACTGAATGAGAAATGAAGTTGCCGAATTGGCCCTTTTACTAATATTTCATAAACATAATATAAGGATGATTTTTTCTAGTCACTAATTCTTTTTCTCTTCTTTTCCTTCCATTTCTTCATAAATTGCCAAATATAATATATAAATCCCACTTATTTCTATTTCTACTCTTTCCTTTCTGCTTATTTCCATTCATATCCATTGTCTACAAAGTTGCCAAACACAACATACCTCTCCTACATGAGGGATTATAATTGAGCATAGCATGCTTAATCTCAATTGAGGATAGTCCATTACATTCCACCACTTGATCCTTGGTAGAGTTTGTAGAAACCATACTGCTCTTGGATGTCTTAGATTGTGATGCGAGACACATAATGGAGTTAGATTATTGGCACAAGCATAAGAGGGACATATTATTATTTTTAAAAAGTTATAAATTTTTGGATAGATATGATTAATATAATTTTAATAGGAGTAGTATCTTTCTTTATATATGTCAAATCTTTTAATTATATTTTATTTTAATTCTAAAAATAAGCTAGACTCATAAAAGTCAAGAAGAGAGATTTTTTAATGGAAAAATAATATCATTTTGTCTCTCCTATCTTTCTTGGTATTCTATGGAATCAACAGTTGGTAATAGATTGTTTTCTAGAATTTGTGCACAAATCAATAGATCCCAATTTTTATCTCTCTTTTAAAATTCGCATTCTTATTGAGCCTTTGAATTTTCATGCCTATTTGTCTGCATATTATCAAGCTTGTATTTTTAATTTTCGATTCAATTTCTTTTAATTTAGTTCATACTAAACGTTAACCCATTTAATACAAACCCTCAACTAAGAGTTAAAAAAATTAGAGTCGCCAATTGTGATCAATGTACAGGTTGATCCTAATTTAGCTACCATTCTAAAAAAAGTTATCTTTTTAAAACAATAACCAAAGTTCATAGGTCCTAGTGATATCCTATTAAAACTTTACAGTTACCACCTCTAATTCTCTAATTATGAATCATCCCTTTAATGTTATAAAATCTATTACTATTTGAGGTATTTACAAAATATTCATCAATTTTATCAAAATTTTCAAACTAAACATATTTACATGTAATTGTTGGTTAATTTACACAAAAAGCACTAATATATACCAAAAAAATTATCTAATCAAAATTTATAATAATATGAAAAATACAAATTTTGTCATATGTTAAGTTATCCATTAGGTACCTATATACTCGCTAATCAGGATCAAACATCACATAATTCTTTTAGAAAAATTTAGTGTGGTGGTATTTTTAATCTTTGAATCCTTTTCACTTTAAATTCATTAAGTTCTATTGACTTTGGCAAATCAATTATTTTGATGATCTCAATTCCTAAAAAACTACCAATGCAGGTTTTATCATTTCCTTTAAAAAAAAAGTTTTCTAAGCAATAAAATCATTCAAGCAAACATAATATAAGACCTAACATAGCATGATTCATATATCAAATTATTCCAAAAATTATCAAAATTAAGATCCCTATTCATCACTAAATTTGTATAATCAATGCAATATCATTATGAGCAACATTATATCAAACATGATATTATTACTAGGCAAATCACAATCTCATATTTTTCAAGACAATAGTGTGAAGCACATATATATATATTATCACATATCATAGCATTGAACATTCACAAATCAAACCATTAAAATATTCAAGTATTGTAAAAATAAGACTACTACATATTACCAACTACTTAAAGGATTTTAAGAAAAGAGAAATTGTAGAATTATTGTACACAATTCTCAATGATATGGTTAGAACATATGTAGATTACATGAGCATAGAAATAGAAAACAAAATAAATTGATTAAATGCAAATAAATGATATAATTACAGATAATTCAAATGTGGAAATCCCTTGATTTTCTCCTTTAACCTTTTCAACTTGGTTGTATATCCTTGTCATGCCCCTACAGATGGACAGCTATGGAGCAAGTCTAATCTTGGCCTTAAGAGACTCAAATTGAGGACAAGCAAGAGATTTGATAAGAGCATCGGCGAGTTGATTAGATGCAATGATGTGTGACACTTGTAGCAAACCATTTTGAACTTGTTCTCATATAAAGTGATAGTCAAAAGCAACATATTTCATGAGTGAATAGAAGACCATAGTAGAATAAAGATTATTGCATCAACATTATCACAATAGGTTGTTGGGGGAAGTGTGGCACCCAGTTTTGTGAGGAGAGAGCGAATCTAACGAATTTCCGTAGTAGTGGAGGCTACCGATCGATATTCAGCCTTAGTAGAAGAGTGAGCCACAATACACTGTTTCTTGGAGCTCTAAGAAATATGATTGTGATCCAAATAGACTATGTATGCACTAGTAGAGGTGAAATCATCTGTGTTACCTGCCTAATTAACATATGACAAAGCATGAAGTGCTAGTAGGGAGGTCTGATGAAGTGTGATTCTGTGATCTGAGGTGCTACAGTGATACCTCAATAGCCGCTTGACAGCATTCCAGTGGTTACAAGTCAATTGATGCATAAACTATGAGAGTTTAGTCACTATATAAGCAACATCTAGTCGGGTAAAGGAGAGACATTGGAGGCTTCTAATAACTTTTTGATATTCAGTCGGATCAAATAAAGGAGTCCTGATTGTAAAGTGAGAATTGGGCTGGTTGCTAGTGGCATGGGAGTAGGCTTGGCCTCAGTCATGTGAGTTCAATTAAGAAGATCATAAATGCACTTGCATTAACTTAGGAAACGACAATTGTTGTGGGATATAACTTCTACTCCAAGGAAGTATGTCAGAAGGCCAATGTCCTTGAGAGATAAGCGCTAAGAAATTTTCAAATAAAGGTCTATACGGCTTCATCATTATTCCTAGTGATGATGATATCATCGACGCAGACTAAAAGATAAAGGATTGTGCAACGGTTGTTGAAGATGAACAAGGAGGTGTCGGTAATGGAATTGGTGAAGCTAGATTGGGGAAGAAATTGACACAACTCATGACATCAAGTATAGGGAGCTTGTTTAAGGCTATAGATAGTCTTGTGTAGCTTGTAGATACGATGAGGATGGTCACAATCAATAATGTCCAAAGGTTGAGACATAAATACATTCCTGGTGAGAGTACCCTAAAGGAAGGCATTGTTGACATCAAGTTATCAAAGTAACCAACCATGGCTAACCGCAAGGCTAAGAGGAAGAGGAGAAGTGCTAGCTTTGAGGACTGGACTGAAGGTTTCAGAGTAGTCAACTCCAGGGAATTGGTGGAAGCCTTTGGCAAGCAATCGAGCTTTGTACCTATTAATGGAGACATTAAGTAAATATTTGAAGTGAAAGACAACCAAGTTTTGAGTGGGATGAGATAGCACTAATTCCTATGTCCCATTACAGAGTAAAGCATAAAACTCTTCAGACATAGCTTGTCACTACTCAGGATCCTTGAAGGCTTGGGTAATAGTGTACGGTCAAATGTAGGTTAGTAGACTTAGGCAAGTAGGTTTTTGAATTGGTTTATAGATGTTGTGTTTGGAACGAGTGAAATGACACGAGGTGAGGATGAAAAATTAGGTGGTTGATTAAGATCATTTTGAGTAGGTAAGGGTGGTGGTCATTGACACAATTGCGCTCAATTTCACTAGAGTGGCTATCAAGCTTTGATGTAGGGCTTGGCATGGGAGACATTATTTAAAGCTAGCTCTTGAAGTTAGTTGGGGGATAAGAGTAGAGAGATTTGGTGGAGAGGCGTATCAGTAGTTAGGGATGGTGGCCATGATTGGTAAAGTCATGGAGCACTACTCAGTGATGTGGATGGAGCAGCACGAGGAAGAGAGTGTAGACGTAGCAAACATGACAAGAAGTATATAGATAGGCTGTAGATGGGTTAAGACATAGATAAGCACTTTATGTGGAGAATACTCAATAAAGATGCAAGGAGAGGAACATGACTGAAGTTTGTGGGATGTGTATGGGAAAAGCTAAGGATAGTAAAGACATCTAAAGCTTCAAACTTTGGAGTAGTTAAGAGATATGCCAAAGAGTTTAAAATATGGTGAGAGATGGTTTAAAGTTGGTTTAGGGAGACGATTGATGAGGTAGACAACAGTAGAAAAGGCAAAAGGCCAATATGATAGAGGCATGAATGTATGGGTAAGGAGAGAAAGTCCCATTTCTACAATATGATGATGATGGCATTCAGAGTATCCATTGCGTTCAGGAGACTGAGGTAAAGAGGTAAGATGTAAGACCCAGTTGATTGTTTAGAATGAAGAGAGAGCCTGATACTTCCCCCCATTGTCAAAGTAGAGAGTTACGATTGGACGGTTAAAATATTTTTTTATTAGGGCCTTGAAGTGCACAAAGACATCATGTGTGCCAGATTTACATTTAAGGGTATAAGGCTGGATATATTTGGTAAAATGGTCGAAAAAGATGGCATAGTATTTAAAGTTATCAACGAAGTAGATTGATGATGTCCCTATATCAGTAAATATAACTTCAAGAGAAGAAGAGGTAGATAGAGTAGATTTAGAAAAATGTAATTCATAACTTCTATTTCATTGACATGAATTACAATTGAAGTTGAAATTGGAGGATGAGAGACATCTAAATTAAAAAAAGACATAATATGTTTGAAAATTGACAAAGAGAGATGACCTAATCTATGATGCCATTCGATAAAGTGGTCTTGACACTAGAGAATGATATTAAAGGTGATTGAGTAGTTGAAGGTGACCATTTGTACATACCATCTTAGTTTGACCCTGCAAAAAAATTACCTTCGTGTGAAGATCCTTTACTTGAAAAGAAGAAGGTAAGAACTCAATGGAAGTGTTGTTAGACTTGCAAAATTTGAAAAAGAGAGTAAGATTACGTTTCATGTTAGGAACACTTAAAACATTAGATAAGGTAAAGGAGTGAGAGGGAGTGTTAAGTGGGGTGGAATCAAGTGGGATATTAGGAGTACAAAGCATTGCCGATCATAGTTCATCGGTGCCATCATAAGGATTTTAGAGAGCAAGATTGCTTAGGTCAGTGGTGACATGGTGTAAGGTTCTACTATCAAGTAACCTTGTGGTGTTAGGGGAAAGGGTGGTTGCAATATTTACTTGAGCTTACCGGGGAGACGTAGTCAGATTATGATGGATTGCCAAGATGAGGAGGAGGTTGCACATGCGAAACTGTTGTTGAAAAAAGGGGCAGCGGAAACTACATGACCTTAAGTACCATACCACTGACAACAACCAATGAATGGTTGAGTAAAAGGACAGGTATCTCGAGTGTTGGTGGGAATATGTCTTGTATCTTAAGTGGTGTAGATGTGAACCTAAGAAGCGAAGAGGCATTAGTAATAGACCTTAGAGTGAGCAAACATTTGTGAGATGAGCAGATGCTAGTATGGGTGAGGAACTTGTCTTGGTGTGGAGAGATGTTCTTTGTTGATGAGCTTTTCATGAGTTCATTAAATTAGATGGTAGAATCATACCGTTGACAGAATCAATGATGGATTGATAATTTTCATCGAGTCCTTCAAGTACTTTTTCGACCTGATTTTCATGGTCAAGAAGCTTACCAAGAGCAGTAAGTTCATTGGCCCAGCCATTTTTGGACTTCATGTAGTCTATAATGGATTGAGATCCATGGTGATATTTTTAATATGATCTTTGAGTTGTGTGATATGTCCACAAGATGGGTAGCATAGGTGCTGGTAAGTATTTGCTAGGATTCTTGTGAGGTTTTAGATGGGGTGATGAAGGGAACCAAAGAGGGTAAGAGGGTGCCAACAAGTGCTCTAAATAATAGTTTGCCTTGACATAGCCATGTTTGATTTGCAGGGTTAGCATAGATTACGTTATTAGTGGTGATAGTGGGTAGCAGGACGGGACCCATTAAGGAATTTTTGTAAATCATAGCCAAAGAAAATGGCTTCCATTTGAGTTTTCCAAGAAAGATAGTTGGTGGGTATGAGTTTAATGGAGTTATGTATAGTAATCATGGTTAATGGTTTTGTGGGTTCTTGGGCATTGGGGATGATGATTTGGGTATTCTTGTTAGCCATTGGAATTAGAGGAATGAGAGGCTTGAAGATTGAAGAACGTAGCTGAAAAAAAAAATCAAGGAGCAAATCTTGGTTCGATACCTTAAAGGATTTTAAGTAAAGCGAAATTGTAGAATTATTGTACACAGTTCTCATTGATATGGTAGAATATATACATATTATATGAGCATAAAAATAGGAAATAAAATAAATTGAGTAAATGCAAATAAATAACATAAGTACACATAATTTAAATGTGGAAATCCCTTGATTTACTCCTTTGACTTTTTCAACTTGATTGTATATCCTTATCAATACTATCACGATAATTTAACAATCACAAAGATATCAATTTGATACACATATATGTTCTTCCTTTTTTACTATGATTATTATTTTTATTTCCATTATTACTATTAATAATATATATATATATATAGATTGCCAAGTGCCAAACATAAAAAATTCATTACACTATACAAACATATTACTTCATTATTATTTATTATATCTCTTTTCTTTATTATTATTATAATTATTAAAATAGTAAAGATCACTTACATGGATGCGGGTCAAAGTAGTTGAAGCGGTCGGGTCCCAATCGAAGTGCAGAGGAGGAAACAACTGTTGGCGATAGGGGGAGTTGTTAGACAGAAGTAAAGGGGTGACGAACACTCCTTTGGTGGTTGTTCATCGTAAATTGGATCAGAGATGGTGGTTTCAAACTCCTAGCAGTGGCATGCGGCAATGGTTCTCATCAAAGTGGATTTCGATGAGTCTGAGCTTTGCTCAACTTATTAATTGAACCCTTACAACACCCTGAAGCTTCCTTTGGTGTCAATTCCCTCAACTTTGCCTGTGAAAAGCACTAATTTGAAGGAAAATCTTCAAAACCCTAGATCTCATTAAAAGCACGAATTTAAATTTTGAGGTGATTTTAATGGAATCCATACTTAACCTAATGTTAGGATGTCCTATTTATACTAATGGAGGGTTGATTTAAGCTTGGAAGTTGTTAATTTATGGAAATTTTAATCTATGGTTTCTCCAATTCGTTTTAGTACGAATTTGGTTCTTTCCCAAAAATTGGATGTTATTTTCTAATTAAGCTTGATATTTGCACTTTAAAGGTCTATCAAAAGATTCCTATATCTTTCAAGTTGCTTAAAGAATTCGAATTTATATCGCATATTGATAATCTAAGAAAGTAAAATATTATTTTTTCCTAATTTTCCCACCTAGATTTAACCTAGCAAAACCCTAAGTTAATTTGCAAGTTTGGTACCAAATTAAAATACTTCATGCCTACTTTGTAATTTCACATCAATTTGGTGAAATTGCAAAGTAGGCATGAAGTATTTTAATTGGTGAAATTGCAAAACTAAAGTGGTAAAAAATGGCCTCAAAATAACTTGATCAGCCATGGTGATGTGCTAAGGAGGAAGAACAAGTGACATCAATGATGACATCATGCTAATATGTCATGCACGTAAATCAATCATGTACTACCATGTGTCACCTAAATGATAAAAATAAAATGCACTTAGGACCTCTTATGTACGCATGTGTGACTTATCCACATAAACTATTGGTTTATACCTTGTTCAAGTTTGCACAGAATATTGTCTTAATCTCAAAGTTTAGGCCCATTCAAGTTAATTAGCTTGTGATGGGCTATTTAAATGGATCCTAATCTAAATATGTAATGAAATTATATTGTATTAAGTCCAAATATATTTTTGAAGGCTTAGAGAATAAAATTTTCATGTATTTGTTATGCCTTAAATTATTAAAATGTAGTGATTTTAGGTTTAAATAATATTTTATTTTTATCACATACTAAGTATATATGTATTTCTATGTATATATTTTTAAGTTTAATAGATAAAAATAGAGTTTCCACACATATTCTTAGAATCAATAGATATATAAAAGATCGTTATTTGACAATCATATATGATTCAGCGAATTTCGATTTTATTTTAATCTTCGATATCCTATTATTTGCAAAATTAATGGAACATGGTAGTTTTCCATTCCTTTCAAAGCGTCAAATTTGTTGAAGCTAAGGCCTTGTGGTGGGGTTTCCTCATTAACTTTATTGGACAATGACTTTTTACTAGATACAGATTTACCAATAAAAACTTGCCATAGTGTATGTGAAATTAAAATGTTATATGAAAAGAAAATAAAATAATAATACCTTTACCCTACCAAGATGGAACAAACTACTTTAAATTATGACAAAAAAGTTTATCCACAATATAACAATTACTATTAAAAGCAATATATTGGCATAGAAAGAGATATGAATACAGTGCTAATGATGCATTAACTACAAAAATCAAATTATAAGGGAGCAAAAAATGAGATATTAATAGTAGGCAAAATATGTCTTAACAAGTAGTACTTATATGCATATGGAGTAGTTTAGAGAAAAAGACACTCATATTTCACTTATTGATGTTGTATGAAATGTGGTAGATAATTGTTCAATGTATAACAAGTTCGTGTGAATGTTGCATAATTTTCACTTTGATAATGTTCATGTAAGATAAGATTCCATGTCTCCTCATGCAAAAGTTTCATTTTCTCTTTCAAATTTAAAGTCTGTTTTCACTTCAAATCAATTATTGTCGTATCATTTGTCTTTTTTCTTTCACTTGTTTTGTTGTCTTGTTTCTTTTCTCCTCATAATTGAACTTGGGGGAACTGTTAGTTCCACAGGTTCAAAGAATCGACCACCCAAAAATGGTTTAACCCTTCTAGGTTTGGAACTAGTTTCCCAATAGTCCTAGGTTAAACCTCACTAGGATGCCCCTAGGCTGAAAATTGACTTATGCATAGGTCAAAGTACACGAATCAACAGCTTTAGGGAGTCACATTTTTTTCCCACTCCTCCTTCATGTTTGTTTTAAGAATGAAATTAATAGGGACATTAACGAGTCAATGAGAGGGAAAAATATTAGGTGGGTCTTACACGCCACGTGGATGTACACGTGGTGTGTAACTCTCAACTATATACTAACACATGGATAATGTAGTAGTTGGTTTTCAAAGTAACTACTACCCGCATATTTACATGCTTGAATACCATAAAGAGTTACACGCCACGTGTGTATTACACGTAGCAAGTAATACCCACTGAATCCTTTCTCCAATGAGAGCCTCCCAACAAGAGCGCCATTGTTATACTTGTAACTCAATTGAATATGGAAAATAGGAATACATAAACAAGAATTCAAACCGCCTATTTGAAATAGGGTAGCCTCCAAAAGATTTCACATATTCTTAAAAATAATTAATCAAGACATTATTTTTATTGTTTCTTATAATCTTTCTTTAATAGATTAATATCATATTTAGTATCTAAACTTTTGAAAATATACAAATAACTTGTGAATGAGGAAGTGATATGTGTTAAATACTAATAAGAAAAACTAAAAAATAGGTAATTAAACAACTAGATTAAATCTTACAAAAATAAAAACAACTTGGTCAAATTAGATAACCAAGTAAACAAATTAACACCTAGAAGTTCTAATATGTGTTAATTAGTTTGACTAATTATCTCATTTTTTTAATGACAATTTGACATATGTCACTTTCTTATCTCTGGAAGCATCAGTTTAGTAAATGAAGTTAACTCATTAATTGAGATTGTATTAATAAAAGCAAAAGTTTTAATTAAATATTAAATCATCTATTTTAAAAGTTTAAATAATTAATTATAAGTTTGATCATGGATCCAGTAGCAAATTTGACATCAAATGTTTTTTCGCATAATCAACTAATTCTCACTATTTACTAACACTAATACATTATCATGGGCAAACGCATTATCACGACAGTTTATCCACATAGTAACTGCAAAGTGGACCGCCCAAGAAAAATGTATTATAGAGCAATGATTGAACTTAGCCCTTCATAGCTTTCAATTTAAAAAAAAGAAATACTTTAAAAGTGGTATTGTCCAGTCATATCAGAATTTCCCAGTCACTTCTTTTCTGAATTAAAACTGAGCCATGATACCGAAGGAAGAGACATGGATGGAGTAGAAGTGGCAGTGGGCATGCAATTATGAAAACGGCCTTTGCTTTTTATGGAGCCAAGGCTGGCCCTGGACCAGATAATAAGACGACGTCAGCTCCATAAGTGGGGCTTCCACCGAAGTTGAGTTATCGAAAAATATACAATCTTCGGTATCTTCTGTCTCTAGGATGTCGATTTCGTCTATTTTACCTTATTTGTTTGTCTTTACATGATCTGTTTTATTTCTTTTTATGACATAGAATTAATCGATTCTAACTAGTAGTTTAATTAAGAAGATGAAATTCACATGCTGAAACAGTGAATAATGTAGATATTCGATCCCAAAAATATGATAATTAAAAAATAATAAAGCAAAAGAAAATTCTAGCCTCATGTGCTAGGGTGGGTGAAAAGCATAAGTATATTGCATAATTAAAAAAAAAAAAAAAAGAGAAGAAGAAAGAAGCTGAAAGACACATTTAACCGAAAACCTGAACACTTAATTTGACTAAAACAATTTTTTTTTATTATTTTAAAGAATTTTTACATTTGAAATGGAAAATCTTGATTTGATTATGATTACTGCGAGTTTTAAACCAACAACACAACAAATCTATCAGGATGAATACATAATAATTATTTGTATTTTTAAATTTTATCAATTTAGTATTTGAACTTTTATTTGTACAATTTAATATTTGTATTTTCAATTTTTTGGACTTTAGTGAAAAATTTAGACAATAAATTACTAATCGATTTCTAATAACCAATAAAGTTGGCGTTTACCAAACTGATTAAAAGCAAACAATAAGTGGTAGATGCTCCCGCTAGTTCCTCAAACAGGTCGCTCCGCTACCCGTACCAGGGGACGAGAATCGACAGACGAAAAGGGTGGAAAACGGACAGGCGATCAATGGAAAGGATGGGGGCGGGGGGGGGGGGGGGGGGGGGGGGGGGGAGGGAGGTGGGGTGTGGTTGGGTTTGGTGGTGGTGGTGTTTCATTCCATGATATTGTGGCTAATAGAGCACATAGTAGCGGCGACTCGATGATGGAGATTGATGATTTTGATACTAATTGTAATGTTCAAAATTTAATTTGAGGTAATAATCATTACATATAATATTTTATGTATTATATATTTAGACTATCTTAAATGATATATTTATTTCGAATATTTCTATAAAATTTCAATTAATGAAATTGTTTGTTTAGAATTCTAAAACAACTAGATTTAGTTACAAAAAAAAAAAATCAAACTTTTTAAAATCATAATAAAGATCTCTACTCCCACCAAAACAGATTAAATTTCTAAAAAATAAAACTTTATAAAAACATTTTATAATCTACTCTCATGAGTAGATCAATATTTACAAACATATGAGCATCACTAGATCCTTTAAAAGAAAAATTACAACTTTAAAATAAAAATCTAGTTATTAAACAAAACGGAAACAAATACAAATAAAATCCACGATCCTAACCCACTTCACTCATCTCGACCACCGTCTCCCCAGTAAGCTCAAGTAAATATTGCAACCGCCCTTTCCCCTAACACCACAAGATTACTTGACAGCGGAGCCTTACACCATGTCACCACTGACCTAAGCAATCTTGCTCTCCAAAATCCATATGATGGCACCGATGAAATTATGATCAGCAATGCTTTGTACTCCTAATATCCCACTTGATTCCACCCTATTTAACACTCCCTCTCACTCCTTTACCTTAAATGGCATATATTTTTTTTTTTTTACCGATACACTTAAATGGCATATTGAAGGTGCAATTTTGTTTGTTCATTTTACTAATCAATAAGCTTTTGTCTTATCTGTATCCGTGAACTTAACTTTTACGTACACTCTTTATGTTAATCAATATATGAACCATGCAGGGACATGTGCGTATGGTCTCTTTGGTCCCATGTCCCCGTCCTTGCTATAAATTCAGCCCTTCATATTTACTTATTTACTTTAATCATTGTTCCGCCCTCTTCATTTATATATTTTCGGATAATTCCTCTAAAATTCACATGCAAAAAAGTTTTTTTTTCCAATTATTTATTTATTTATTTTGGACCTGGTTTAAATTCTCATTTTAGCTCAAATAACTTTATTCTCACAGAAAGACCCATATGTTTAAGATCTGTTTAGATAGATTGTTTTTTATTGGTATTCATATTATATCTGTTTTATATCGGTATCTGGTATGTTTAATCTGTTTATAAATAAAAATATTTGTTTTTCATCAGTGTCTTAGTATCTGTTTTTAACAAACAATTTGTTTGAAAATGACAAAAAAATAACGAAACAAACAAAACCTAATCTCCATTTATAGATATCTAACCTCTTATTAATCCTCTGATATAGTTTTCTTGAACATTATTTGACATCTTCTCTTATACCAATAAATTGATTTAAGCATTAGCGAGGCTCTATATACATTAAGTCCGCTTTGTATGTAAGAAGAGCTTAGGAAGTTAAAAAATTCGTCTACAATTTCAATTGGATCATTACTGTCGATTTTCCTTTTTTAATTATTCACCTCGAAGCAAATAGGACACAAAATGGTAGGCCTGTGACCCAACGACGAATAAGTTAGAAAATTCATTTTATTTTCGCCCAAGTAACCTAGATATGCTATGCAAACTCATCTTTGCTTGCAGTCCCACTTCCACCAAGTTTTCTTTTTTTTTTTTTCTTTTTTAAATGGACTTAATTTTCTCCTAAATCCAATAATAATAATAATAATAATAATTAAAAGTGCGCCATCAACATGGTTGATAGAAATCATTTATTTTCAATCATGTCTCTAACTCCTATCTCAATCCATAAGAATATGACATATGTGTATATGGTTTTCGATGAACATAGAAAAAGTTGCTATTAAGTACAATAGATTTATGGCAAAAAAACGACAAAAAATACAATAGATTTGTTTATCTTAGTTTATAATTAAGATTTTACATGTTTTGTTCATAAAATTCTTAAAAATGAACTAAACTATTTCATTGCACCGTCCATTATACGTACACGCATTTTAGAACGTAGAAGATACAAATTCCGCCAAATTTGCAATTTTTTTTTTTTAATTAAAGAAGCTTGATTTTTTCCTCAAATAGTCGTACCATGCTGAATGACATTGGAGTGGCGGGATTCCAAAGGCAATAAAACCAGATATGGGCAAGAGAAAACCATGTCTGGAAATCCTCTCCAGCACTGTTTGATTCACTAGGCCACTTTAATGTGATATCTTTTCTTTCATTTGGTTTAAAACAAACGTAGGGTTGCGCATTAATTTCGACTACAGGAAAAAATTGTATGCACATCATCACTTATGTCTAGTTGATTTATGAGCATAACTAAATTAAATAATGATGAAAAAAGAATGGTTGTTTCATTATTTTTTATTTCTGGGAAATAGCCATTATTATTGTATTTATTTTCAATTTGAAAATACAATAATAATTATTATTGTTGAAAATGTTGAAAGAGGAATCATGATTAGACACTCATGAAATTATTTAACTATTCATGGACCCTTTACATAATTGCTCAAAAGGAAACCAAGGGCCAACCTCAGTATACTGGCAAAAAAAGGAAAAAAACCATATTAACATCACACTATTATTATACCGCTACCGATCAGTAGCAACATCATGCCCATCTTTCTTGTCTTCATAAGAGTTATCCTTTGAGCTTTTAAGCTTGAGTTTTAGGTTTTACCCTCTGCATTTTCATGGGAGTTACCCATCAAGCTATAAGTGTGGGTTTTGGAAGTTACCTTAAGTGTTTTTGTGAGAGTTACCTCAAGTTGTTAAGCTCATCAATGGGAGTACCCTCTATGTTTATGTGGGAGTTACTCTCCAAGCTGTTTAGCTCATATAGGAGTTACCTTTGTGTCTTCATGGGAATTGATGGGATAAAGAACACGCCAACCTATGACAGTGACCGATATTTAAATTTGGGATTAGAATCCAAAATCGTCTAAGAAATCCGGTGGAAACCATGACCCACTGCTTATAATGAAGTAGAAAACTTGATGTATTTGAAGACGTCACAATCGAAGGTGGAATTCGATTAATAGTCGAGGTTGAATGCCATGGATTAAAGGAAGTCCGATAAGTTCATATCATGTTCTATCAAGAACACTCATAGAGAGAAACTCTCAATCTCATTCATAAAGAATAATCTCATAATCTCTCTCAAACTACAAGTAAAAGACAATGCAAAGAAACTCAAAAGTCGCCAAATATATGTAGCGACCATTAATATACACTAGCAACCTACAAGAATGGCAAGAATTGGAATTAAAAGCCAAGAGCAACAGAATTTCTACGTTAGTATTTACGTCGGCGGCGTATGCAATGAAAGTCGGTGGTGTTGAGCCAATTTAGAAGATAAGCTACTCGATGACAACGTCTTCAACACTGGCTGTTTTAGGTGAAGGCCGACGGTGCTTAAATCAACGCTGATAGTGTACTTTGCAGTAGCTCCAAAATTTCAATCTTTGAAGTCCAAAATTTTTGTAAACATCCATGATTCGCTTGACTTGAGTTTTTAGCATTGAAACCCCAACTATTGAATCTTCAATCCCTTAAAACAAAGCTTTGGACTTGATCTTGATCGATTTTAAATTTGATGCTTCTAAGATCACATCATTCCCTCTTTTTTTGAAAAGATTCATCCTCGATATTGTTCTTGGACTCTTCTAATTTGCATGGAAGGATTCGGATTGAGGCTTATTTCATTTGTTTTGAGGATACAATTCTTTGAGTTTGCTGTAATGAATCAATTTTACTAGGAAAAAAAAATCATTAGTTGATAAAAAAAATATCACTCTCTAGTGTTTTCACATTCTGATGCTTTTTCCTTAGTGCTCACCAAAATGTTTTCATCACTCTTTTCCTACTCACACTCTTCTCATTTCTTTTTCTTCTCTTTCATTTCTTCCACATTTTTGCCACAACTTCAACTCTTCTATCTTCATATCTAATTGAAGGAATTTGTTGTTCAATTTTTCTCTCAGTTTCATCTATTTTAGTGGATTGACATTCCTTCTTCATTCATATGCCTTTGGAAATTTTAGGCTTGTATGGAGACTCAATATCTTCTAAATTGATATTCAACCTTCCAAATCATCTTGAAAAATCTTCATCATCATCTTTAGTTAAACATCATCAAATCCCATTTTTTTTAATTAGATCTCCACAACTCCAACAATCACAGATCCAAAATCTAGAAAAAAAAAAATCAAACTTTTTTTAATGCAAACTTCACCAAAATCCTAAAAGACACAATTTTTTTTTATCTTTTTTTTTACACAAATTTCTTTTTCGTAATGACGAAACACCCAAAAACTTCAATCAAACCCTCCAAAGATCAAATCTTTTCACAGCAACCCAAACAACATAGTGAAATTTCAAATCTTTACCCTCAAAGATCAAATCTTTTCTCAGTAACTCAAACAATGTAGTAAAAATCAAAACTTTTTTTTTTTTATAGACAACTCTTCCAAAGCAAACAAATCCTAAACCAACAACAACAATAACAACTGAGAATATGAATGATTCAAGTTTCCTTTAATCAAACTGAGATATGGAATCTTAGAAATCCTTAGCTTTGATACCAAATGATGGGATAAAGAACCACACCAACCTGTGACAATGACCCGATATGTAGATTTGGGATTAGAATCTAGGATCGTCCAAGAAAACCCAGTAGAAACCACAACCTGCTGCTTATAATGAAGCAGATACCTTGGTATAGTTGAAGACGCCACAATCGAAGATAGAAATTTCGATTTATAAGACGAAGGTTTGAACGCCACGGATTAAAGGAAATACGATAAGTTCATAGCATGTTCTATTAAGAACACTCACGAGAGAAACAATCAATCTTATTCATAAAGGATAATCTCATAATCTCTTTCAAATACAAATCCAAAGGACTATTTATAACTAAACAAAAGAGACCTAAAAGACAAAGCAAGGAAACTCAAAAGTAGTCAAACATATGCTGGCGGCCTACAAGAATTGGCAAGAATTGGAATTAAAAACAAACGAGAGCAGCAGAATGTCTACACCGGCGGCTTAGGCTTGTACGCCAGCAACTTAGGCTTGTATGCCGGCAGCGTATGTAGTGAAAGCGATAGTGTTGAGCCAGTTTAGAAGATAAGCTGCCCTATGACAACGTTTTCAATGCTGGCTGTTTTAGGTGACGGCCGGCGGTATACTTTGCAGCAGGTCCAAAACTTCAATCTTTCGATTTTTTCCAAACTATTTTGCAAACATCCTTGGTTTGCTCGACTCACATTTTTAGCATTGAAACTCCAGCTATTGAATCTTCAATCCCTTGAAACAAAGCTTTAGACTTGATCTTGGTCGATTTTAAATTTGATGTTTTTAGGACTACATCAGGAATTATCTTGCAAGCTAGTGAACCCAGTCTTTGGGAGTTACCCTTTGAGATTGTGGGAGTTAATTGGCGAGCTATTGAGCCCCTATTAAGCCCAGCCTTTGAGAGTTAACCTTTAGGATTTTAGGGGTCACCCTACGAGCTATTAAGCCCACTTACCGTTTGCCTTTTTGACTAGGATAGCATTGCCTAGCCATGTCCGATACCTCTCTTGTCTTATGAACCTGAGTTTGAGGAGTTTTTGAACTTCCTCCTCCAACAATGGTGTTTACCATGCCATTGGATCCTTTGTTCTCGTTATTCATGGTTTTTTCATCATTGTGGTGGTAATGGGTATTTACTTGTCACTACTGTGGATAGACATCCTGCATCGTCCTTATTAATGGTGTATTCTTTCAAGTAACTTTGCTTGATTGCATCTTGAAGGGCCTAAAAACTAGGTTATTGGCGGGGGATCGCCTGAATTAAAAGGGAATTGGAGTAGACACTTGAATCAACTACAAAATTAATGAGTAGGTGGGCATCTGAATCAATCACTATATAAATAAGAAAAATTGAAATCTATGGTCATATGGGCCTGAAACAACTGACCTCGAATGGAGAGTGTAAATCCATTCAACATAAGACTCTCGGAAAGTCTTATGTATTGTATGCTCACGTATTTGTGTATTTCATAATTGTTTAATTTAACTTGTTTGCCTTATTGCTTGTTGAAGTATTTAGTTTGGAAGCGGAACTCACTAAGCTCGCAAGCTTATACCCCTATAGTTTTTTGTTGCAGTACAATTATCTATGGCTATCCCCACGGGGACATTTCTCTTAGGTATAGCTTTTGGAATTTAAGGAGCTTTTTGAAGAAATCGAGACCTAAATGTTAGGCATAGACTTCTAGTTAAATCTCCTTAATTATATGTATATATATATGTTGTTATAAGAGATTTTTGTGGACCTTAAAGACTCTTAATATTTTGACAAGGGTATGCCCCTTAGATTTTTGTAATAGATTAATCTTGATTATAACTGTTATGATTTATATTCTTATTGCTATGTATATCTTCTTAAGCTATTTTGATTCAAAATAAGATCCCCTACATGGTGAACGTGAGCCTTACACCCAGTGTATAAACTTATGGAATAGCTAAGGTTATCATACTTGAGTTTAAATATCGAGTGTGGCAGACTGTTGCGTTTAGGTACCCTTTGGGGCATGACATTTGGTTTAACGTGTTGTGCTTGGTTAAACTCTAACTTGAATTTGGCTCATAGACATATTGGGGTGTTAATTCCTTATCTTTCTTTTAGTTTGTTGTTTGAAGATATTTGTATTGAAATTACGAGTGAAATAAAGGATACAAAATTTATTGTTATATCGGATGTGGTTCCGGTGATGTCAAAGATAACATAACATAAACTCAATGGGTCTAATTATTTGAACTAGAGTGAACCTGTAAGGCTTTATTTGTGAAGTATTGACAAGGATGATCACTTGATCGACGATCCACCCAAAGATGAGAGTTCAAAGCAAGTTTAGCTAAGGAGGATGCTTGATTATTTTGCACATACACAATTTCATTAATAGTGAGGTAATTGGGTTAATTAATCAAAGTGAATTTATTAAAGAATTGATGGCTATGATGAACTTTTTAACTGGTTTTCCACTTGAATTTGAAACTGTTAAATCTTACATTCTCTTTGGCTTTGTGATTTCATCCTTACAAGCTATATTTAACAAGATACTTCGTACAAAGAATCCTTATCCTATTCAGTCTAGCAATGCTCTTGTGAGTCGTCATTATGAACATGAATCTAGAAAACAACAATACAGGAGTAGTGGTAGAGGAATTAATACTCCAGGATAGAGTTCTAGAATGGTTGTGTGTCACTATTATCATAAACCAGGGCATATGAAGCGTGATTATAGAAAATTGCAACATAAGAATCAAGGATTTTGATCAACACAAGTTACCTCTTCTAGTGATACATTTGAAAAGTCCATCATGGTCTCTATAGATGAATTTCCCAAATTTTCATAATATCAAGAATCATTAAAGTCTTCATCTACTCTTATTATTGCCACCGTTAAGTTAGGCAAACTAAACATGTATCTTGTTTCTTTAGCTTCCAAATGGATCATTAATTCTGATGTTACAGATCACATGACATGTAATTCAAGTTTATTATCTACTTTTCAATCCCACATCTCACACTCTCCTTTTTACCTTTAGCTAATGGGTCAACATCTCCTGGTCTTGGGTCTGACACTGCTAACCCAACACCATCAGCTCATTTGACATCCTTTTTAAGTTGCGTGATTTGTCCTTCAATTTAATTTTTGTTAGTAAGCTCACCCTTTCACTTAACTATTGCATCCCATTTTTCCCTAATTATTTTTTATTCCAGGATCTTATGATAAGAAAGACTACTAATAAAGGATATGAATCCGGGGGTCTCTATATTCTAGACACATAGGTACCAAAGTCTATTGCTTACACTAGAGTTGTAACCCCATTTGAAGCTTATTGTCACTTGGGTCATCTACCTCTTTCTTTGCTGAAGAAACTTTATCCTTAGTTTCATAGTTTAGAGTCTTTACATTATGAGTCTTGTCAACATGCGGAACATCATCGCATTAGTTTGCTCACTTTTATTCTTTTTATGCTGATGTTAGGACTTCAATTTAATGTTTCAATCTAAATATTGCAAAGTGATAATGCCAAAGATTACTTATCTGAATCATTTCAATCTTATATGGTTAAAAATGGTATTATTCACCAAACTGCTTGTGTATATACATCGTCTCAAAATGGATCGCTGAGAGAGAGCTTTGTTATTTCAAATGCATGTTCCCAAACACTTTTGGACTGACACAGTATCCACGACTTATTTTTTAATTAATCGTATGCCTTCGGTTGTTCTAGGTAGTAAGACTCCTTATCATACACTTTTTGCAAATAAACCTTTGTTTTCTACTAAACAAAAAATATTTGGTTGTACTTTTTTTTGTTCAGGATATGCATCTTCAAGTTACTAAACTTGATCCCAACTCATTGAAGTGTTTTTTTCTTAGGTATTATCTTGTTTAAAAACTATATAGATGCTATTGCTCTAATCCTTGATAGGTATTTTGTATCAGTTGATGTTACTTTTCTTGAGAATACCACATTCTCTCCATCTTCTAACAATGCAAGTCAGGGGAGGAGGATGATTTGTTAATTTATACAGTTACATCCACTATTCCTACTCCTGAACCTCCTTTTTAGGTCTAAACTCACAGACCTTGTGCTTTTGAACTAGCCCCTAATGCATGTCTTAAATGAACTCCCTTGACATCAAATTCAATCTCTAAGGACAACCTTCCAATACTCTTCGTAAAGGTAAACATCGGTGTACTTACCATATGTCGTCTTTTGTATCCTATGGTCCTTTGTTACCCTTCTCTTGTTGTTTCATAGAATCTCTTGATTCTATCTCTATTCCTAAAACTGTTCATGAAGCCTTATCTTATTCAGGATGGCGTAATGCAATGATAGAAGAGATGAATGCTTTAGATAAGAATAGTACTTGGGATTTGGTAACTTTACTGATATGGAAGGAGGCTATTGGTTATAAATGGGTTTTCTCCATTAAAGTAAATCCTAAAGGATCAATTCATCAGTTGAAAGCTCGTCTAGTTGCTAAAGGATATGCTCAAACTTATAGAGTAGATTATTCTGACACTTTTTCTCCTATTACTAAATTAACATCAATCGGGTTATTTATTTTTATGGCAGTAGTGCACAATTGGCCTTTGCTTTAGTTAGATATCAAGAATGCTTTTCTGCATGGAGATCTTCAAGAGGAAGTTTATATAGATCATCCTCTTGAATTTGTTGCTCAAGGGGAGTCATGCAAAGTTTGTTATCTTCGTGAATCTCTATATGGCCTGAAGCAAACTCCCCATGCTCGGTTTGGGAAATTTAGCCAAGTGTTGGAGAGATTTGGGATGCAAAAAAAACAAATATGATCATTCAACTTTCTATAGATGATTTGCAACTGGTTATTTTATTGTTAATATATATGGATGATATTGTTATTACTAGTGAAGATATAATAGGTATTTTGGCTCTCAAATCCTTTCTTCACAGTCAATTTCAAACAATGGATTTAAGAATTTTAAAATATTTTTTAGGTATTGATGTAATGAGAAGTAAGAAAGGAATTTTTTTATCCTAAAGAAAATATGTACTTGACTTATTATTTAAAATAGGAAAATTGGGTGCTAAACCATGTAGTACACGAATGGATCCTAATTTGTAGCTAACAAGAGAATGTGAGTTGTTTAAAGATCCTAAAAGATATAGAAGATTAATTGAAAAATTGAATTACCTTTCAATAACTCATCTAAATATTGTATATTCGATTAGTATGGTGAGTCAATATATGTCATCTCCAATAGTTGATCAGCAGGTTGCTATAAAGCAAATTTTATGCTATTTGGAGGGAGCACTAAGGTGTGATATCTTGTATAAGAATCATGGTCATACTAATATTGAGTGTATTTTAGATGTTGATTGGGTAAGATTCAAGGAAGACAAGAAATCTACTTTAGGTTATTGTGTTTTGTTGGTAGAAATTTAGTTTCATGGAAGAGTAATAAGCAAAGTGTTATATCTCGATCAAATGCAGACTCGAAATATAGAGCTATGGCACATTTAATATGTGAAGTAATGTGGATATATCAACTCTTAAACAAAGTAGGCCTCAACACCTCACTACTTGCAAAACTGTGGTATGAAATCCAAACTGCTCTTCATATTTCATTGAATCCATTATTTCATGAACAAACTAAACACATTGAAATCGATTGTTATTTTGGTCATGAGAAAATTTAGCAAGGATTAATCTCCATAGGATTTGTAAAGATTAGAGAGCAATTAGGAGACCTCTTTACAAAGGCTCTAAGAGGTGTTCACGTCTAATATCCTTGTAACAAGCTGGGCATGATTAATATATATGCTCCAACTTGAGAGTGAGTGTTATAGGATACATTTGGAATGTAAATTAGTGTAAATATTAATTAGTCTTAAATAGGGATTTACTTTCCTTTATTTGTCCATTAAATCATGTATATATATATATATATATATATATATAACTCTATGCATCAATGAGAATACCATTTATTTTTTCCTATCACTAAAATTATCACCTATTTCCTTAAACGTTATGACCTTAAATTAATTACTCAAAATGTTATGACCTCAATTGAACTTGCTCTCAGACATTATGACATTCTAGTGTAACTTACCCAATTAAATTTTTCTTTGATTATTTTTAATATTTTTTCCTAAATGGTAATATAGTTTACTTAAATACTTTAAAATGAAAATATATATAGTATGTGTTAAGTCATGTTTAATATATGATATTAAATATAATATAATATAATATAATATACTATATATATATTATAATGCATATTATAGTATATAAAATATTTATACTACTTTCTATGTGAATAGAACATAATTTAAAAACATATATTTGCTTTATATAAAGTACCACTAAAAGAACAATTTCACTTCAATTGTTAACATATCAACTCAAGTGGGATGTCCATGTGTATAGAGTAATCCTCTTTTAGAGGTTAGAAAGAAAAAGAAGTCTCATATTGTTTAGTAATGGTATTGTTCTTTGATGGTACTCTTATAAAGCAAATGAACATATATTTAAATTATATTTATTTGTGTGTTATTATTGTAACACATTAAATGTTGTGAATAGATAATAATTAATTTATATTCACACAGAAAATAGTATAAATATTAATTTTTATTGATCTTTGCATTACTTTTCAATATATATTATTAATTTTTTTTTTTTTTTGCTTTAATCATGGCAGAACTTGTCCCTTTAAGAGACAAGATTAGTGTTATCATTAATGAACCTGTCTTTTTAAGAAACATATTAAGTTGTCAAATAAAATTCGTTAAAGTTAGGTTTGAGGCTAGATTTATAAAATACCTATGTGCTACACTTTCAATATATGTGAATATAATTATAATTGATGATGACATATAGCAAATAAAAAAAAATTAAACAAATGTCTTTTAACAATTGTAAAAATAAACAGTAATTATAGAATGTTGTCTTCTTTTTAATCTAAAATATCTTTTTCTCCAAATACTTCTCTTTTCCACTTAAATTAAAAAAGAAAAGTTCTTCCCTCCCTCTCGTTCTCTTTTCATTCTCCACAACACCTCCCCAAAATAAATAAATAACCCCAGGGTCAGATCTGGTGTCACCTCAAATCTATGGACCATGGACCATGCTCCCAAATCTATACAGCCCAAACCCTAACCCAATCCTGATTTCAAAGATTGTCACCACCTCGGAGAATAGATGCTACCACAAGACCAAGTGACAGTAGCAAATAGTTACTACATATTGCTTATCCCTACCCTTGATCTCCAATAAATTGCAGGTATGACACTCCAATAGAGGAAGCTACTGTTGTACCTGGGGTTTAAAGTCATGATTCCATTGATCTTGGAGAGAGTTTCAATAGAAATTTTAGCTTAAAAACAAAAGCTAGTTGAAACTATTTATATGTTGATTATCTTAAAGTAAGATGTTGTAATTGCTACCGTAATCTGTTTACAATTAATGCAACATTTGCGTGTGTGGGTGTGTAAGACTTCACATGGGTTCTGTAATTAGACGATAAATGCTTGTTTTTCTGTCAATCAAGAAAAGAAACAGGTTGTGTGTAGGTGTAATTATTTGGTTTAGAGAGAAATTAAAATAAAGAAAATACGCACTTTGTCACTGCTGTTGTGCGGTTCAAACCCAAAAAAGAAGTTTAATTTTTCCCTTCCATGGCCTCAGCAAGTGTAGAAAGGATACAAATTATTTGGCCTTATGACCCTGAAATTGGAGGGAGCTCTTGTATCACTATTGCTTCACATGTTACTTTACTATGAAAAGAGGTTCAAATTTCGTGTTGGCTTATGTTACTTTAAATTAAATTTATACTTGATTTACAACTAATTGGTTGAGACATGTTTTCTTGATATTTGTTTTTATTTTTCTTTTAATAATCTACAGTTAATTAAGAATGAAGGAATAATTTAAAGCTCCAGTTAATAAATGAGAAAAAGTGTTAGCAAAAATATTTGTATATAAGCTAATTGGTTGCTAATTATTAAGAATGCCAAACTTATGGATTTTCTACAAAAATGTACTCACTTATTTGAGTTTAGTAGCTCTTATTATAATGGCCTGTGTGGATGATAATGGTCGGATAAATAATGTCCATTTATTACATCCATGTTATCTAAATAAGATAGACCTCCAAACAAAATGACATATGTGATAGCTTTGTGGATTTCAATTATGATGGATGCCGGAGGTATTGTATTTTTTTGTATCTAGTCGTAAGCTCTTTCTTAAATAACAAACTTATCATATAGCAAGTTTAATAGTAATGATTGCAGTGTAAAGATAGCTGCCTAATGTTCTATTTTTGGTATAGCTAGAAATGATAAAGTAAAGACCTCATGTTGTCTAGTCTTTTAATTATTTGATAACATTAATGGAGTGAAAATTAGTATATAATTGAAATTTTTAATATGGTATGGATTTTGCTATTTGTATATGTGTGTAAAAGTACATATATATATTTTATGCAGTTTTTTTCAATTGAAGATGAAGATAAGATCGGTGTCGAATATAATCAAAAGCTAATCGAGGATTGTGAAATGGTTATTGGAATATCCTATGGAGTTGGTTTTTTTTTTTTTTTTTTTTTTTCCTAGTCAGATAAGGGAGAAAGAATTAATTGAATTATTGTTCAATATTATATTATTTATTTAATGTTTATATAAAAGGTTTAAGATTACTAAATGGAGAAAAAAAATTGAATATGTAGTTAATCAAGACATATTAGAGATGAAAATTATGAATAACCATAATTTTGTATGACAATAATATATCGTGCAGAGATAAAATTTGCAATAGATAAAAACGGATTTAAGACAAATTAGTTAATTAAACAATAATTTACACATGAAAACTAAGATAGACTTAGCATGGAGATTTAAAACAATAATTATTAATAAATTATAAATAGAGACAGGTTTGTAATGGAAAAAGTTGTCTTCAATTCATTTGTTGTAAATTTATTAATTTGTGATAGAATTTGTATATATAATAGATAGATTTTTTTCATCGCTAATTTTGACTACAAATGTAAAATCACCTGCAAATAGAATTAGTACTAGTAGCTTTTGGGATAGAAATTTGTGACAAAAATTCTTACTTTGAAAACCTTTTGTGATAGAATTTCTATCTTCAGAATCAGAATTTTTTTTGTCTAATCAATTCATTAGTTTTTTCTCCTACATTATGTCATTCGTGTCTTTATTTTCCTTTCCATTTTTATTGGTTTCAACCTTTGACGATGTGGTTTAAGCATATCGACATATAAATGGACTAGATTTTAAGTAAAGCTAATGTTTAGCTAATAGTTTTGTGTCCCTCCTTTCATTTGCATTTCTAGAACCTATCCTATAACATAATTTTTTCCAATCTTACTATTTGCTTAAATCCATCGAGTGTTTAAAATACATTTAGATTCCTATATAAAGAAGGTAAATGAAATATCTCAAATTTTACAAACTTAGCTATTCTCATCTAAATTACAAGACCTAAATTCCTAGAAAGTCAAATTCAATTCCTTCAATTCAAACATCAATTGCCAATCCCTAAACTCCAAAACTCAAGCTAAATATCAAATTTTCACTAATTATATTTCTAAGATAAATTACCAAATTATTTAGGCTAAACTCTAATTCAAATCTCTTTTTATTAAATCCTAAAACCTCTAAATATTAAACCAATCCCCTTAACTCAGAAGTAACCTTCACAATTAGTCATTTAATTCCCACATTTTCTTTTTATTTCCAAAAAGAATATAAACCCTAAAAGAAGGCACTTGAAGATGACATCACATCTACTTCATTCTCATGTTGTTCTCTAAGTTTCCACCCAAAATTTTCTGTGACTTTCAGCTTCTTTTCACACCCAAAAACATCATCAAACAAGCTTCCAAAGACCCACTATAAGTCCACTCAAAGTCAAGCATGAAATAACTAAGGTAATTTCTCAATTTGTCTTCCTTTTCACAGCAAAATACTTCTAATATTTCCATTAGTTTCAGTTGAATTTCCATCATAAAAAACACCCATTAACTTCATTAATCAATCTTCGAAAACATACTCAAAAGTCCATCCAACATCAAGTAAACTCATGGTAAAGTATTACATAATTTCCTTGGCATTCAATTATCTATTTCTTCCCTAAAAATCTAGTCTCTATTTCAATTAAATTCTAGGTAAACTTTGAAGCAAAATCAAGATTGCAGCTAGGAAATTAAGCTTGTAGAGGCCTCATCAATTGCTAGTAATAGTAGTGAAGATATCTAGGTTATTTTGCTATTCAAGTAAGTGATTTTAAATGAATTAATATTGATTTGAATTTGGTGATACTGTATAATTTTCAAATTTGAGAATTTCATCTAAGTATGTTCTTCATATGATTTTGATGAATTATTGCTTGTGTTGTATGATTTATGCATAACATATGCCTAATATTGGATTGATTTGATAAATAATGCAAGAAACATGCTATAATCTTAAATCTAAAATTAGAAAATGTTTTATTATGCTTTTATAGATTATATTAATTACTAAATAATGTATGTATGAATATGCATATTATATTAACCAAAATTGATGATTTGTGTTAATTTGCTTGATTTATGGAAATATATGCTAATAAATGAATATTGATGTTGAAATTTTGGATTTAAACTTACAAATATATGAAAATATTTTATGGAGATTCAAAATATTTTTGATAATTTTTAAATAATTAAATTCGGATTTTAAATGCATTTTTATAGAAATACACACTATTGTATGTTTATTGTTATTAAAAATATCAAACAAATTTATTTTTATATAAAAATTGATGGAAATAGTTAAAAAAAATGTTTCTAGATATAAAATGGAAGTTTTGGTAATTTTAAATTTAATTTACTATTTTAAAATTAATTTTCAAATATGGCTGTAACAATGAAAAATCTAGAAATTCGTAAAATAAGGGTATTGTACAAATTGCATAAACTGCACTGATGCAAGCATCCCACGCCTAAACCAACACCACCATCGAAAATACATAAAAATTGTATGAAAGCAACCATAAATATGTGAAAAACGGATTTAAAACAAGAATGTTCTACTTAATTTAAATTTAGCTAGCGAAAACTGCATTAGAATAAAATTACACTATAATGTAGTTTAATCAATGGTTCAAATGAGTTAGTTGAGATACTCAACATATTGTATAAAATAATTTTATACAATATCACATCCAAGCCATTCCAGTTTTTGATTTCTTACATTTTTACAATTGTTTTCTCATGTAGATCTTCTAAGACAAGTTATAATTTATTCCTAGACTCAAAACACATTAGAGACTTAAAGATGACTCAAAATACAAGTATGATCCTAGTGATTTAACTCAAAAGAAATTTATTAATTAAATAGATTCATGAAAATAGACATTTCTCAAGTTTACAAATGTTCAATTTTGAAAAACTTTTAGTAACTCTTATGTCTTGATGCTTTAGAAATAAATGAATTGAGTTTAAAGTAAAATGTCATTCTTTATTTAATACCTTAGAATTCTTGCTTAATATTTTTATAGAATGCTTAATTATCAAAACATTGGTTTTCATGTGTATTTGAGAAAAGAATTTCAAATTGTAAAATTTTTCAAGTATCACATGGGGGTTACAACATTTAAGAAAAGAAATAGGAGATAAGTTTTCATTTTCAATTTTTTTTCTTTTGTTCAAATGATTCCCAAGACTTTGAAGAATAAGATTTAGAAAATTATTACATAACAAAGAATTATCAACATTAAAATTTTAAGGTTTTATTATAACAAACATCACCATGAGCATCTATGTACATGAACTTAACTACACCTATTAATTTTAGCAAACCAACTCAAAATAAGAAATAAACAAGATTATAAATAAAAATATAAGGAAAATCAAAATAAAAGCATGGAAGTCTTAGATTATGCTCACTAACTTATAAATACATACTTAAATATATTTTTATATATAGAAAGTTATATTAGTAAGCAAAAATATAACAACATGAATATAAACATATCATGAACATAACATAAACATAGGCAACAAGATATAAGTTTCATATTGACATTATCATCCCTAGCTTTTATGTATCATGAGGAGAATCTCATTCCATGGATAATGTATTAAACTTTTTGAAATAACACATGGTTATTTTGTGGAGATAAGGTATAAGGATTTTACCTAAGGTAATGATCAAAGTGTATGGATGAGTATAGATGTACGGATCTTGTTATAAAGGCCTTGAGCCTAATTTTTATCTGAGTTTAACTCTATGGGCTAATGTAATAGGGCTTAGAGAGTTAGGCCTTGCTTTTTTAGGATGATCAAGAGAGAACTGACATGGTAGGCTTGAAGTAGAATCCATTGAAATAGGCTTGTCCAATACCAACCTTTCTCAAATTGGCTCACACTACAAATGAAGGCTTTAATGGGCTTGGGTTAACAAGGGAGCTAACATCTATATTCACTATGAGAGCGACTCATCCTAGCCGTTGATCGCCTATTTCATCTGATGGACCTCATCGACAGCTAGATTCTCTATAAATGCCCCTAGTCCCCACCTCATTTGGATAAATGAAATCCGGAATAAACACTATCGTGCTATTGTATTTCCCCCTTGGTGAATCGAACACTTCATTTACTCAAGAATGCACACAAATTCGTAGTACTTAGTGAGGTTGATACTTTCTAACTCGTTCATCTGTCACAAGTGTGTTAGAGCCTCTGTTGAGACTGCCTATTTCTCCTCCCTACGTGATTCTCACTTGATCATCCTCGTACGTATTATTTCCATAGGTGATGTGTAGTGCGATAGCCACGCAACATACACATGATTGTTGCATTTAGATCCATACCCACACAATAAGTATGTGTGTGTGTAAGTGGTGGTTGATGGTGGTAGTTTCCACCAAGGGAGTGGGGGTATCCAAGAGAAGAGAGAGAGAGGAAAATTGAAAAAAGTTTAAGAGAAAAATTTGGTTGAGTTTTGTTATAGTAAATGGAAAATGTGAAAAGAATGAAAGGGTGATGTGATATTTATAGAGAAAAGAAAAAAGAATTAAAGTATGAAATAAAATTGTAAGACAAAATAAAAATAGAGAGAGAGAGCAAGGGGGTGCCGACTTTGGGCATATGAGAGAGAAAGAGAGATAAAGAAAAGTAAAAAACTAGTTAACTAATAAAGATTAGTAAAAGTTTTATCAGAAAAAAAAAATGTAAGATGTAGGTTAAGAATGTAAGAATAGGTGTAAGAAAAAGTATAGTAGAGTAAATAGTAAATGAATAGTGATAAATAGTAGACAAGGCAAATAAATTACTGATAGAGATAAAAATACACGTATAAAAGCTATAACTAACATTTTTATGAGCCAATATAATTTTATCTATTATTTTATGAATATCTTAATATATTTCTAGTGTATATTGTTTATTAGATTATTTTGCCTCGTTTTATGTATCAGCATTAGGACTGGGCAAAAAAAAAAATGATCAAATCGCACTAGACCAAACCGAAAAGAACCATAATTTTGATTATTTTTAATCGAATCAGTTCGCAGTTCAATTCAACTTGTAGCATTCGGTTCACGGTTCGGTTCATTATACCAAACCTAATTGAACCATATAATATATAATAAAAAAATCACAAAAAATTGTTAATGATTTATGCATATGCATCCATTGCCATGCTCATGTGATTTTTTTTTAATATTAAATTTCAATAGCCAAGAAAAAAAGATTAAGATAATGACCCAAATTAAAAAGGTCCTGAAAAAAATATCCTTTACGACGTTTGATTAATGGTTTATATATAGAAATATTATAAAATTAATAAGAAGATTGGTGTATTTTATAAATATTAATTTTTAAAAATAAAATTTATTATAATGTTAATGATTTATCTTTATGCTAATTGCTAATAGCAACTGCTTGAGCTTTAAGAAATATTGTTAAAATATTTTTTTCATAATATACAGTTCGAACCGTATACCGAACCTTATAGTTAGGTTCGATTTCATAAAAATAACCAAACTGTAATTTTTTGTTCAGTTCAGTTATGTTCGGGGAGCTACCAGACCAAACCTTACTGTGCCTACGCTTAGTCGGTATCCGAATATGGAAACTGATCTTGTAAAAGTTTGAAACGAATGAAGTTTTGACAAAACTGATCATTTTAAGGTATATACCATATATCTTATTCATAATCCAATTTTATCCTATTTTGAAAATTTATTCAATATTTAAGGTTTTAGAAGCTTTCTAATTGAGTCTAGGGTTTAAGGTTGACTTGGTTTGACTTTAGAGTTCTAGTTCCACTTTCAAATACAAGGTTCCACTTATAATTTTACCAAAAAAATCTAGAGGTTTACATGGTTTGTATGATGGGATACTCTCTACTCTTTATTTGGAATACCTAATGGCATGGTACTAATTATATGTATTCGCCTACTCTCGGAAGTAGCCCTTTGAAAATCTTTTGTAAAAGTTTATATTTTTCCAATACAAATATAGTTTAGCAATGATCACGATAAACTGTAGATTATGTTGGCCTTAACATGTGATGCCTAAGCATTATGTATTATAAATTGGATGAGTCTTGACCCAATTCACGACGTGACAGTAAAGATGTTAATCTTTCCCCATATATTAGGTTACTCATATAAAAATTAATACCATGATACATCATAGTAGATTACATCACTAAAATGTTTGTGTTATGTTTTGTATGGGTCCTGATATTAGTCATTTCCCTATTCCAAGTTAAATTTGGTACAACCTAAACTAAACCACTGTAGCTTTTCTTCACACAATACTCTCACATTCTAGCCAAAAGTTTAATGAGCCTATCCAAATCAGGAAACAAAATTCATTTAGTCACCTTTAGTTTAAAGAACTCACACATACATATTGTGTGGTGCATTTACTAGCTAGTCGATTACATGCAACAAGCATAGCGATCAACTCAAGAGGAGTTTTGTGATGATGATACCTGTATAGGTGTTATATATAGAGGAATAAGTAAACCTGATTTCTCGAGCGCACGAGTGTGATATAAGATCAAATCAAGTAGATTGGATCATTCTTGACATGTTGCTATCAATCCTAGCAATACTTAGAATGAATCCAAATAAGAAAAGAAACCTCATATTTATAGAAGTTGACAACTGATACTAGCTTTTGGATCATTCCTAAGGATCTAACAGCTAAGATTTAAGCCTTCTTTTCTTTAGTGATGGGCTGGGTTTACAAATGGGCTTGAACAAAAACTGAGAGCTATTATAATATAAAAGAAGTCAAATATTCTTTTAAAATAGCCCCTTTATAATATAAAAGGGCTTAAGTTTGGAAGATATTTTTGAAGTATATCCTTTTTACGCGCAAGATAACTGAATAAGGTTGAGAGCGAAATAAATCAATTCAACGATCCCTATGCCGAGACAAATCTCATACGACATCCTTTATTAGACCCATTTTTTTGGATCTTACCACTAAGCCAAAAGATCGGTTCTTGGCATTAAATTAGACTCCAGGCCCAATTACCAAAATGCCTCACTATATATGTATAGATATATTATTCTCACCTACTCTAATGAAACCTATACACTTGATAACCAACATCCACCAAACTTGATTCATAGCAGTTCAATTATCATTCCCATCTAGCGCCTCAAAGTAGAGAAGCAACATAATTCGTACACCATTCTACAAAACTTAATTTCTTTATTTATAGCCATCACATTTGACTATTACATGTCACCATCACAAAGTTTCTTTATTCGAAAAAACACCATTATATCAAATTGGCTTCCAATTACAAGAAATAAATAGTGGGTTACCTCAAATTAGTGTCACGTTTGCCCTCTTTCTATTTGACATTATTCTTCATGCTGTTTTCTAACTCCATTGTACCTAAAAATAATTATTTATGTATGTGTGTGTATATACATATATATATTTATCCATTGTTACATATTAAATCTAATGAAAAGAGAAAGGAAATGCAACTCTTAAGACTATATCTTGTTATATTTATTGTTGAGTTGAGATGCAATCTATTGTAACAAAACCTATTTTTCTTAAGACAATTTATATACATATATATATTTATAGTTGATCTTACAATAAAATCTCATGATAATAAGAGGGTTGTTAATTCTATCCAGGCCACCTCAATACAACATGACTCTCTAAGCTAAGAAAATTATAATGTTACATTTATTTCTTGTGTTATTATTAATAAGGCATTTAATATTTTGATTAAATAATAAATATTTTCTATTCTCATGAAAAATAGTCAATATATAATACTATTTTACTTTTTATTTTTACATCATATTTATTTTATAATTAATTATTTTTATTTTAATTCTTATATTTTTTTATTTTTTTCTCACCGAGCCAAATGGCCTATTGGGTCTATGGTTTATAGCCAAAGAGTTGGGGACCCTTTGTGGTCCTTTGTTGATTTAGACCCAACTAAATCTAGATCATGGACCCGTTCCATGGAGATTTGCATATAAACTAAATATCCCATGTTTTGTTTTCATTTGATGTAACTTTCTATATTTCCATATAGGGAAAAAAGC
Source organism: Combretum micranthum (assembly GCA_024138025.1). Lineage (NCBI taxonomy): Eukaryota > Viridiplantae > Streptophyta > Magnoliopsida > Myrtales > Combretaceae > Combretum > Combretum micranthum. The sequence goes on from JAMXBD010000104.1 coordinate 1,994,309, forward strand.
CCCATTTGACACCTAAACTTTAATGAAAAGATCAATTAAGTAACTGAACTTTTAAAAAG